>CAUYRH010169572.1:0-36354 GCA_963574655.1 Perodicticus potto | reverse complement strand
CTCCTTTTTAAAAGCTTTCTACTAGGCTACTAGAGTAAAATTCCAGCAAACATTATGAAATGGAATCTCATGCCTGGGATTTCTTATAAATACTAAAGTAGTCAATGTACTCAGCCCTACTATGAAACTAATTTACAGCTTACTTATGAAAGCTATAACCCAATCACAGCACAAGAATATGGGGAAAGGGGCAAGGAAGGGGAGGGAAGGGGGCAGGATGAGTGGAGAGAGAGTAATTGGTGAGTCCACACTTACAGTGCATCTCACAAGGGTACAGGTGAAATTTACTAAATGTAGAATGTAAATGTCTGAACACCATAACTAAGAAAATGCCATGAAGGCTATAATAACCAGTTTGATGAAAGTATTTCAAATTGTATATCAAACCAGCACATTGTACCCCATGATTGCATTTATGTACACAACCACGATTTAATTTAAAAAATGTTTTTCGGCATTCAGATTCAGTGGTTTATTTTCTTGGAGACTTTTGAGCCTTCCTCATCTCTGTTCTTGGGTTGGGATTTCTATTTCCAGAACTTCATGCTGTCTAGTTTTCTCTGTTGTTTTATGGAAATGCATTATCCAGAAGTTTTCAAAAAATGAGTTCAGGGAAAAGCTAGAATGGAGAGTTAGATGACAGACGAACAGACTAGGTGGGTAGAGAGATGATGAAGGAATGAAGAGACAGGCAGGCAGGTGACAGACGGCTAGATCATCAGTCTTGCTTCCATGTCTAAAATTATTTATATTCTCCTTTCCCTCTTGACCAATAATTAGCAATTCTCTTTTAATATCACACTGTTCTTTTTCTACAGATGCAATCTCTGATAAAAGGAATTATTGTTTTTTGCTTCTTTAGCCCCCTCATTATTTTTGTGTCTTCTGCTTTCTGATTTTGCTCATTTGTGTCTCTGCCTTTCATGTAGAGGCACACTCTCCATGGCATCTGGTGTCCTTTTGTATTTCAGAGGGGGACAGTAAAGCACTGATGTGGGCAGGTGGGAGTGGGGGAGGGCTTCTAGACTGGTGCAGTGAGATCCAGACTCAAGAAAGGAACTAGCAGACGCCAACATCTGGTGATACTTTCTTTGGGAATTTTTAACTTTCTCCAAAGAGTCCTCCGCTTGTCTCCCTAGTGAGGGCAAGGTGGGGTTGACAACTTTCCCTGTGAAAGCAGAGTGGGGAGAGGGGGCTGAGGGTCCCCAAGACCAGGAGTCTGGCTTTCTTCCATATAATCTGTCTTCCTGGCCCCCATTCCCCACAGCCCTTGCTTGGTCTACCACCCCTGACCTAGTGGGGACTCTGTTTCTCCAGCAAGTAAACCTCCCACCTAGTTATAGGTTGAAAGGCGTTGCCCCCCCAAATGCATAACTTAAAACCCCAACCCCCAGTCCCCTGGAATGCAACTGGATTTGGAGATAAGATTGTTACAAATGTCTTGAGTTAAGATGAGGTTAATAGGATAGGCCCTAATCCAATATAAGTTGTGTCCTTATAAAGAGGAGAAATTGCACATAGATACGTATTTCCAGGAGAAGAACACCACAGGAAGGTCGGTGTTTCACTGCCATGAACCAAGGAACTAACAGAAGGCAGGAGAAAGGGTTTGGAGAGATGCTTCCCCGGGCCTTCGGAGGGAGCACGGCCTGCCCACATCTCGGTCTTGAACTTCTGGCCTTCAGAATACTAAGACACTAAATTCCTGTGGTTAAGCCACCAGTGTAAACTAACACTTCCTATGCAGGACTGTGCCCCAGTGGTCACAGGCCACACAGAGTTAGACAGGAAACTGGGGAGCCAGAGAACCCCGCTAGGCAGGTGCTCCAGCAGCCCTGCCATGAGCAATGGGCCCCGCTGGCACCTGCAGGTGCCTCCCAGAGGATGGCAGGGGAGTGGACGCTCTGTGTCCGGATCTGATCAGCTGAGTCACTTACACAATGTGTGAAGAGAGCTTATCCCTAGTCATCTCTGCCCCCTACCAGTTAATAAGGTTTGTATTCCTTTCCTGTCTCTTTAGGGGTGCAGTTGAGCATGCTGAGCCTGCTCCCCCTAACTGGAGTCTCCTTTGGTCTTGGTAAAGCAACGTATCCAGGACTCTGGTTACAGGTCTATCCCCCTCAGCAGGGCATTCACCTTCCTGCAGAAGGAAAGGGCAACCGCAGCTTCCAGTACTGTCACAATGATCAAAAGCTTGGTGTGGGCCACATTCCTTAATTACGGGGATGTAGTTAACACGCCTCACAAATTCTTGGAAACTCCCCGCTTCCAGAGGGTGAAGTTTTATTTTCCTCCCCGTGAGTGTGGGCAGGACTTAGTGATGCGCTTCTAACAAACACATGGACAAGGAAAAGCTCAGTTGACAATGCAGAAATGTGCATGCACTGGACCAGGAGACAAGGTCACCACCCCAGGGAGGGGTCGTGTCCGTGTCGCACATGCGCTGACATGGGGTGGTGCATGCTCTGCCTCTGCGCTGTTCTCTCCAAGCCCACAACCGTGGTCCAGCCAGAGGGCACTAAGTGTTAACGCAGGAGGAGGGAAGTCCGACAAAACAACTGGCCAGTACTCTTCAAACGTGTCACAGTTACAGAACACAAAGAAAGATCAGAGATGGAGGAGCTGTCATAGACTGGAGGACCAAGAAGTCACGAAGTGTAACAACATGTGGGGTCTTGACTTGAACCCTGGAACAGAAAACGGAGCAAGTGGACGATGGGGAACCTCAGAGTCTGCGGTTTAGCTCATGATATTTTACCAAGGATCCCTGGAAATGTGACAAATGGCCCATGGCTGAGAGACATGTAGGACGCTCTATCTTTGCAACTCTTCAGTAAATACAAAATTCCTTCACATAGGAAAGGTAGAAAAATGACTGTGAGCTCAAACTCTCAAAACTTTAATGTAATTAATGTTAACTATTTTATTTTGTTTTGTTTTATTTTAACCCTGCCGGGCTGGTCCCTGTGCCAGCCTGCCACCATCTCCCATCCATCTTCTTGTCCAGATCCTTCCCTGATTCAGCTCAGTCTCAGCCTCTCCTTGGGGCTCTGTGGGGCTGACCTTCCTGTCCTGTGGGGCTCCCAACATCCCCCCACCCCTTCCGAGGGGAAGGAGCATATCCCTGCGGCCCTCCTCACACCACTGCCACCGCCCCAGCCCTGGACTCGCCCACTGGGCTGCAGCTCCGGGGTTCTCTCTCTCTCCTGTCATGTCTGAGCGTAACGTTCACTGATACGTTCGTTTCTTACTCCTGCCCCCACCCAAATCCGTATGTTCCATGAAAACGTCAGTAACACCCACTTTCGGCGCCAGGGTCCCCCTTGCCCCTCCCACCTCCCTCAGCAGGACTTGGAGAGGCATCTGGCCCATCAGGGACTCTGACAATGCTGAGGGGACGAACGGCCACTTAGCAGACTAGGAAGGGGTGGGCATACTCCCTCATTCCCTGGGCTCTCCCTGGAAGGAGCCTCTTAGGCTCTGCTTTGGGAATCCCTGCGGTGGCCTGGATCAGGGAACCACCTGGTAGGGGCTCGTGTGTGATATGTCCGCGCTGTGGTGGTATGTGTGCGATGCCTGGGTACTGTTGTGTGTATGCCGGGTATGCCCATATGTTCACATGTATGTGTATGATATGTGTAGGGCATGTGTATATTTGTGCGTGTGGTGTGTGCACATATGTACTGATGTGTATGCTGTTGGAGGTGTACTGTGTGTGCCCGTGTGTGTGTGTGTGTGTTCACTCATGAGGTTTTCACTTGGGCTCAGGACAGAAGAGTTAATGAGAAGTCCAAGGAAGGTGTAGCCCTCCCCTAAGGAGAAGATTGGGCTGGCAGGTGAGAGCTGGCAGTTCTGTCCCTGCTTCCAGTTGCACTGGACGTTACTCAGCCAAGGGCGCAGCACTCGGGCATCAGCACCCTGAGGGGCTGGAGAAGACAAACAGGCTGGCCATCTGCTCCCCGTAAGGCACACTCACAGCGCATCCTGCTTGGAGGAGAAACCGCTGAAGACATCCAGAGATAGGGGCTTTTCTTAGGTGCACTGATAAGCCGTGTCCTGCTCATTCATTACAACCTGCCTTTGAGTACTTTTGAGTACTTAGGGTAATCAAAAGGTAATACAGGTGCTGGGAGCACTGGCCACATTGTAAGTTTAGCAAAATAAAATGATGCTCATACCGAACAATATCTTGGTGATAATTCCGTCAATTTATCATTCAGAAGCCTACCCATACCTTTTAATGCACTGTCATGAACATTATTATGAACAAAGACTGGCAAAAATCCAGGAAAGATGGGGGCACAATAGCTTAGCTACAGTGTACTCGGAACAGCAGTGCATTTGCAGAGCAGGCTAAAAGAGTGACGTTTATCCCTTGAAAATGAAATATTGCTTTGATACTATCACCTTGAAAACACAAAGCCCAATTCTTGACAAAAAAAAATTACTTTTCGGTTTTAAAAGTGGAACCCAACAAGTAGAAGGATGCTGTGTTTCCATATTTGAAAGCTCCTGCATCCAATCAGAAATAAGTGTACCATGCATTTCCCTCTTCAATTGAAATAAATTGAAACACCTTTTTTTGAAAGAAAATTAGGATAAAGGAGGCAAATACAATTAAATCTCTGATTGTCTCCTTTCTTTTTCATGAGAACCCCCTTCTTGCCTGCCCCCACGTTCCTGTGGTACCCTGGGCTTTGTGTGCTAGAATCTCGGCACCTTGAGGCATTACTTTTGTTGGTGGCCCCCTGCTGTCACTCGATAGGAAATTTGGAAATCTGTGGACAATCTGGGAATGAAAGTGCCCAGCACACACAGGGGCTGCCCTGCGGCCTCTCAAAAGGAGGCTGCCATTGGAGGAGGAACTCAAGACACTATCCTTTCACCCCAGTCCTCTAACACAAGGATGCCTCTGCACACCCATCCTGACATCTAAAGACAGGGCCCTCAAATCCTACACAGGCATGCTTACCAAAATCGCAGGCTAGCCGAGGAGGCCAAGTCACCCTGTCGTTCCTCTCCTGCTTTGCCAGGATTGAAAATGTTCTATCCCTGAGCAATATGACAGTCCTCTTCAAAGACAGGACAGAATTGGGTTGGAAACCTTGTTTCTGGGCCCCGGCCCCGAGAGGGTCTGTGACAGCACAGTCCGCACGAGGAGGGCGGCAGCCACGCTGTGTGGGTTCCCAAGACAAGTAGACAAGTGCCTTCTTTTCATACCACTTGCCCAGCATCAGTTCACCAGATGCTTCTTGAAGGAACACTGGAAAAGTGAGAGTTCACAGTAAGAGGCTCTATATACCTCTGCTAGGAATGAGGCTGAATTCCTTTGTTTGGGCGCGCTGGGGGTGGGGGGTAGTAAGTTAGAACTGTGTGGCTTAAATGATATATGTCATTCATTTTCTCACAGATATGGATGCTGGAAGTCCCAGACCTAGGAGGCAGCATGATTGGGCTCTGGTGAGGGCTCTCTTCCCCGGCTTGCAGACAGCCACCTTCTTGCAGTGTCCTCACCTGATAGGGGAAAGGGCAGAGAGAGCTGAGAGGAGGGAGAGAGAGGAAGCTCTCTTCTCACCAGGACACCAATCCTGTCATGAGGGCCCCAGCCTCCTGACCCCATTTAACCTTGATTACAACCTAAAGACCTTATAGTCACATGGTGGGGCAGGAATTTGGAGTGACACAATTCAGTCTATAGCAGAGGTCTGTGACATCTGCTGTGATGGACACTATTAAATTAATCCCCTTTCCCTACTATGGCTCCACCTGGGTTCTCAGACTCTGCTCCCTGGCTCCTCTGCCACTTCCACTGGTCATCCTTCCCACCTGTCTCCCCACTGCCTCTCCTGTCTTCTCTCCTCCTCCACTGATGGACCTTTTGGCACCTAGAAAAGTGACCAGCTTTGGAGTCAAAGCAGCCTTAGCGTGAATCCCAGCTCTGCCGCTTTCTAACATTGCGATCTTGGCCACATTAGCATCTTCACACCCCCGTTTCTGTGCGGCAGAGTGGATACGATCTGTTCCCCATTCTTCCATCCGATCCCGCATTTTGCCTTCTTTCTCTTCCACTCCACCCAGACCCTGTCCTGCCACAGTCCTCGGCCCATTCTCATGCCCCATTTTGTTTCCCAGACGTTCATTTGGTTTTGTCATCACTCCCCTGATTTTCTTTTCTGATTTTTACTATGTACATATGCACTTCTCGAAATATACGCTTGTATGTTGTTTACTTTTGCACATTTTGAACCTGAAGAAGAATGGCAGGGCAAGAGGACACATTGCTCTGTGACACTGTTGATCACATGTTGCATGTATTTTTTATCCTATTTTGGTGCATACCCATGTTGATCTCACTGTCAAGGGTATAGCACACCTTTTAGACAAATGCAAGTCCACTCTCTAGGAGCTTGACCCCTTTCTCTCTACTTGCCCGTGGAGAGTCTGCTCACTAGAAAAAGCCCCGGCTGCCGTAGAGATGGGCTTGCCATGCAGTAGGAAGAACTCAGAGGCGGCCACTGTGTATCAGGGTCTTAAGAATGCTGTGGGGGGCTGTGGAAAGGGACTTTGCCAGCCAAACGTGAGGACACCCCGGTGCTGCACCTGCAGGGCTGAGGCAGGGGTAGTGGAGGGTGTGCAGTGCGGGAGGGGACTGCAGAGATGCGGACCCAGGGCACCAGGGATGTGGGAATGAAGGTACCAACTGGCCAGGCTGGATTTGGGGAATACAGCCAAGGAGACAGGACCCCACAGCAGTGTGGCACAATCTGTCCTCTGCACGGGGCTGCGGTGTGGGCTCAGACTGGCCCCACCGCTGCTGCTAGCTGTGACCTTCGACGTGCCAGACACACCCACACCGACTGTCTCTTTCATCCTCTCAGGACACCTCTATGCCAAGTACAGAATTATTCCTGTCCCAACCTTGAGGATGCAGAAACCAAGGCTGAGACTCACTCCATCGACAATTCACTGGCCCGTACCGGCAAATGGGAGAACTGGGAATGAACTGTGAAGCTGGAGTCCAGCCTCTCCTGGTGACATCCCTCTGGCATGGACAGAGGAAAAATCTGTCAAAGCGACACAGACCAGGCTTGGCCACTGTCCAGGAAGAGGATGGGAGGCCAGCCTGAGGCTGCTGGTGCTCAGGGACAGGGGCAAGGACAGAACGCAGATGCTTAAGGAGCCTGAAGGCTTTGTCTGTTACAATGTCTTTAAAGGGACAAAACCATAGTTCTAGAGTTCATAAAAGTATCTGGAGGTGAGATATAAATAAGCTCTGCCTCCTCCCCCAACCACTAGAGTGGTGTTCACTGGTGCCAGGGAGGGAACCTCTCATAGAGGTCACCTTGCTCAGCCTCCCCTCCCCCATGAGACAGTCTCTGTCCCCCATTCATTCATTCCACAAGTTTGCCACCTCCCTGGAGCCAAGCACTGCTCTGGAACCCGGCAACCCAGGGGGGACTCACACTGTGGGGGTGAGCAGAGAGGAACTGAGGCAGAGACTTTCTAGAGCATTATCAGGAAAAGCATCTCTGAAGCAGTGAGATGGAATGAAGGGAAGAAGCCAGCCCGGGAAGATGTTGTGGGAAGAGCATTGCACACATGAGCAACCAAGGCAGCATCCCCAAGGCAGGTGCCATCCTGCAGAGTCCAGGGAACAGAAGGGAGCCAGGAGGCGACAGGGTACACGCAGGCCCCAGCGGTGACAGGGTGAGGCCAGAGCAGCAGGTCGGAAAGGTCTCCAGAGGCCTGCAATTTGATTTTACGCCGGTGTCACAGGAAGCCACCAGGTTTATGCAGCAGAGACATGATTGTAGAGATGCAAGAGACTAGTTAGTAATCAGACCAGCAGGTAGTGCGGGTGAGAAATGATAACTGCTGAAACTAGAGCGCAGCACGGCCCATGGGAATGTGCGCAGATTTGCCCGGGGTGGGGTGGGAGGTGATTCAGATGGAGATTAGGATGGGGATGTGGTGTCCTAGCTGGGGAACCTGTGGCTTGGGTTGTGGTGTGTTTCTGGTTTTGGTCTTGCTGACATGCCTCACCACTGACATTTCTGTAGGATCTGTGACCATGACGTATGCTATATCCTCATGTTACCTTTACATGTGCATATCGTGTACGGATATTTGCACGTTCTTTGGAACAAACCACATACTTCACAATTGCCTGTTTAAGAAATCTGAGGTGTGACAAGAATAAATGCCAAACTGCTCGTAGTGGTCATAACCTCAGGCGGAAGGACGGGGAGCTGGACCATCAGGAACTGGACCCCCTGGATACACACTCTAAGCTGGTTTGTTCTTTCTTTTTTAAGGAGAAAAACTGCTGAGGGAAAAAAAAAGTGAATTTAAGAAAAAGACATAATGGATGGTGTCAAGGACTCTCCTGAGGTTGTTTGAGAGCCTCTGAGCCTCCACAGCCAGAGCAGGGTGGAGCCGCGGTGACCCTCTGTACTCGCCCTTAGGAAATAGGACAATCTCTATACGTTAACATAGGTCATGTTACATCAAGTTAATGGGACACTTCAATTTTAAAAATCTGATCTAGTGACAATTTTTTCCATGCCCCACATGGTAGAGAATAGTGAAGGTTTTCTACATCCGGTACTCTACAAAGGAAAACACTGATGAATTCTGTCCCCCCTGACGAATCACCAGTACACCGATGAGCAGGGTCAAGGAGGCCATCAGTGGCCAGCAATTCCTAGCATCATGGAAAAGCTGACATGGAAGGGAACTCTAGTTATACAATCCAATCCTGTCTTTTTATTAATCCATGGGATGAAAAGGGGGCTCAGACCCCCCAAACCCCTATGTAGTAGGGGACATTTGTGGAAGCAGGTAAGAAGAATCCAGACCAAATTCATGTCATCACCCAGTCCCCACTACTATGGAAAAAAGAAAATTGGAAAGAATTAATTCACAGATTCTGTGAGACCTCTCCTGAACTAATCATTCCAGCATTTTTTTCCTTATTTAGGAAAAAGAAACAGAACATTTTCCCCAAAAAGTCCACAAATTTTCCAAGCAGCCAGAGTACAGAAATTCCTGCTCCAGGAATTCCTTTTTTATACAAAGCCTGGGAGAATTTAACAGTGGAAAAGAGACACACCCAGGACTTGGTCCTGTGGAAAGAAAATTCAAAAGGAATGAGGTCACACCCTGATTGGGCCCCGTGGGTGGGGGGAGGCTACTGTGAGAACAATCAGAACAATCATCTGGGTCCCCGCCCTTGGGAGTCCTGCTGTCCTGTGCGGAGGCTCCTAGATGTCGCTGAGACACAGGGGACCTAGACTTCTACCGCACAGCACAGACATGGACACGGTCCATAGGTGTTGCAATCAAGTTTAAAAGCTACATGGGGAGGCACGCCATATCAAAATGTAGGCTATTGGTTCGCTGTCCTGCCTCTGGCACATAGCCCCTAAAACCACTGGAATCCCCAGAGTAACAGGAGTGTCCTTTTTGTGCTAATGAAGTTGACTAGTAGCTGCAGGCCTCCAGTAGCTTCCAGAGAGGGGCCGAAGGTTGAGGTGATCACCAATGGCCAATGATTTCATCAATCAGTCCAAATGCAATGAAGCCTCCATAAAATGCAAAAGGCAGGGTGGGAGAGCTTCTGGACTGCTGGATAAGCAGCAGGCCCTGCAGGGTGGCATGTGTGTCCTGCTGTTCATCCGCTGTTCCTCTGCATCCTTTGTAAGAGGCTTTATAATAAATGGATAAATGTAAGTGAAGTGGTTCCCTGGGCTCTATGAGCTGCTCTAGCAAATTAATTAAAACCCAAGGAGGGGGCGGTTGTGGGAACTCCAATTTATACCTACTCTACACATTACCTTCTTCTGGCATCTGGGGGAGGGGGTTGTCTTGTGGGACTGAGCCATTAGGTCTGTGGGATCTGGCACTACTAGTTCCACATAGGTGGTGTCAGATTCAATCTGAAAGGTAGGACAACTGGCTGGTGTCTGCTGGAGAACTGGTGTGTGTGGACACCCCAGCCCACCCACCCCTGGTGTCAGCAGTGAGTGGTGAGTGATATGAGAGGGAAAAGACAATTTGTTTTTTACTTCAGAGGGGACCTTTCTAGAGACGAAATCATGCAGAAAAGAAGTGATTTTTAATTTAAAATTTTAATGTTTTAAATAATTTATAGTAAGTTAAAAAAATAATTCTTTATACCAAAAAAACACAAATGAAACATTTTTTTAAAAGCTAGGCTTAAAAATATTAAAATTACATGCGTGAGCATTTAATAGCGAGAGAGTTGGTATACTTGGTTTATAAAAATAAATAAGAAAAGGGGACAAAGGGGAGCGTTGGAAGAGATGCCAATAGCCAACCACCCTGTGTAAGGAAATTCAAAATAAAACAATAATGAGGCATTATTTCTGTTAATCAGACTGGCAAAATTTTTCAACATTTTAACAAACTGTGGTAGGTGAGAATGTGGGAAAACGGATCTCTCACATTATTAATGCAAAAATCAACTATTGTAACTTTTCAGAAAGTAACAGAATGTAAAAGTCTTTTCATCCAGCCGTCCAACTTCTAGAAAGTTCTACTGTAGAAATACAAGCAGTCGTTTATAAAAAATAACTAAGATTGGTCACTGCATTAATTTTGTCTGGAGCAAGAGCCAGGCATCTCCAAGGATGACTATTGAATGTGTTGTGACATGTCCAATTTATGTTAAGAGAGATTATTTCATCAACAGAGTCCAAAAGTGAGAAAGACTTACACGGACTGAATTGGAAATATTTACACAATACTTTTTTTTGAGATGGGGGTCTTGCTCTGTTTGTTGCCAAAACTAGAGTCCAGTGGCCCTGTCACAGCCTGCTGCAGCCTCGAAATCCCGGGCTCTAGCGTTCCTCCTGCTTTGGTCTCCCGAGTATCTAGGACTACAGGTGCGCACCACGCACCTGGCCCGCAATATCTTTGGGTGGGAAAAAATGTCTCACAACAATATAGTCTATCAAATGACTCTATTTTGCGAGGAAATTAAAACTATCAAAAAAAACTGATGCCTATGTCATTTATACTATTACCACAGACCTATACTGCTTTTATAATTCAAAATATAAAAGAAGATACCTCTTGGGCAAAAGCAATCTCGGATATATACACTTAGAGAAGAGAAGGGCTTGGATTGTCGCGCTCTTCGTCCGCCTGTACGTGTCTATACACGCGTCTATAATAAAACGTATTACTTTTGGGAAAAGAAAGCCAGCAGCGTGTGTGGATGGCAGCGGAACAAAAGAGTCATTTTCTACGGTGGAAAGTGGCATCTGCTGTACTTCCTGGTACCGGCAGACAGAGGACATTACGGTCTCCTGACCAGGTACCAGCTGCCACCGCTCCCGGTTTCTAACAGGGTCAGGGTGCTGGGAAGACAGGTGTCCTCATTTGGTCACTCGCTTTTCCTTAGCCACTGGTCTGCAGCACCATGCCGGTCACCTGAGGGCTGGGAAGTGGCACGCACATCCTTGTGCTATTTCACAGCTGACCCGCCGCTGGGCAGCTGACTGGACCAGCAGTCCCTTCCAGACGCTTCTGAGTTTGCTCATCATTAGGGACAAGGCAGCTGTGCCTCTTTCAAATGACCCTCACCTGCTGCAGCCCGCAGGCCAGCTGGCGTAGGGAGCCGCCGGCTTTTGAAGAGCGGGTTTACCAGATAAGACCAGGACCCAGGTACCAGGAAGGACCCTAAGGGCTCTCCAGCTCAAGAAAGCAGACCTACGCAGGTGACACAGCTGAAACGAAGGGGCTGAGTCGTCTTCTGAATCCACACAGAGTAAGGACAAGCGCCCTCTGTCAGAGCCATTTCCCCTCCCCTGGACACAGAGCTAAACACCCTCCTGGCCCCTCTGCAGGTTGCCGTGTGTGTGGGGGCGATGCTGGCTGCTCTGAGGACCCGTCCATCCACTTGCAAATAAAAAGCCTCCACAACCTTCCTTCTGCTCAGAATCCACACGTGGACGCTGGGGAGTGAAACCGCCCAGAGCCCCCGCCCACCCCCCATTACCTCTCTGTGTCCTTGGGAGGCAGGTGATAAAGATAGCAGGCAACAGCTTCACCCGAGTGAATTGCCTCTGGCCTTCGCTGCAGTTACAGCCCTTGCTGAGCTAGGGAAAAAGGGCCCGGGAGTGAATGGCCCTGCTCTCCCGGAGTCAGGGAGTCTGGCACAGGGTCCATTTCTTCCCCTTTCCACACCCCAGAGCCCACGACAGAGGGAGATATCACACCCTTCTGTTCCTGATCCGTGGCACCCTCGCCCGCCCCATTGCTGGGCCCCTCGGACTCCCAGGCACTCCCCACTACTCTCTCGCGTCCCAACAGAATGTAACATGAGGGCCAGTTAGCCGAGAAAAGGCCTTATTTCCAGAGCTGCGAAGGCGAAGATAAAAATAAAAGCAGGAACTAATAAGGGTGCTCAGAGTGACCCCGACAGGAAGAATTGTCAGGGCAGACAGAAATGTGGTGACCGTCGGATAGGGTGAGCGCGTGCTGAACCGTGGCTTGGCCCAACCTCTGAAGAAGAAGCAGGACATGCCACCTCTGCGACATTGGCACTTGGCCATTCTCTCCAGGTGTGACTTCCCAATGCAATCCAGACGATATGGGCTCATAAGATTTGCAGGGTTCTGCTTGGGAAAGCTTTACCCTCTGGCCCTGGGGGTGGAGGCGACCCACTGTCAGAGCCCAGCAGGAGCGATGAACAATGGACAAGCACCTGCTATTGTGTGTCGCATGGGGAAGTGGCTGAAGTGGCTGAAGCGGCCGAAGCAGCTAGAGCTTGTCACCAAAGCAATAACAGCACTCAGTAACTGCAGAGGCTGTCTCCTGTCAACTCCTCTCCACCTTGCCCAGTGACAAGGACTCTGAGGAAGACTTTCCCAGCCTTGAGTTAATGGTTGTTTTCTCCTCGGTGTCCACTTCTTCCTCCTCCCCTCCTGGGGAAGGCGATGAAGAGGCACATCCAGAGATCATCAGGGAAGTATCTCCCTGGAGCCTCCACCCAGGGCTGCTGAACAGCGCTGGGTCACAGGGTCTCAAGCCTGGCTCAGACCTTCTCTCCACTACTGGGAGCTCTTACCTGCACCTGCCAGCACCGAGTACCAACACCCAGCTGGCTTTTCATTGGAAACAATTGCAAAGTCACCCTTCACCACTCTCTCAAATGAGGTTTTTGATTTTCCAAGAATGTATGTTCCTTACAGTCACAATGAAAAGCCCAGGAAGACAGTGAAACAGATAAGACATGGCTGGCACAGACGCTTACGCCTATAATCCGAGCAGTTCTGAAGGCTGAGGTAGGAGGATGGGCAGCATAGCAAGAGCCTGTCTCTACAAAAAAAAATAGAAAAACTAGCCAAATGTGGCAAGTTCCTGTAGTCTCAGCTACTCAGGAAGTTGAGGCAGGAGGATTGTTTGAGCCCAGGAGTTTGAGGGTGCTGTGAACTAACGATGCCACTGTACTCTAGCTGGGATGACAGAGTGAGATGCTGAGAAAGAAAGGAATAGAGAGAGAGAGAGAAAGAGAGAAAGAGAGGAGGAAGAGAGAAAGAGAGAAAGAGAAAGAAAGAAAGAAAGAAAGAAAGAAAGAAAGAAAGAAAGAAAGAAAGAAAGAAAGAAAGAAAGAAAGAAAGAAACAGATAGATGAGACAGATGTACGTGAACTCTTGAGTTTACTGAAAAGATAGTCAAGGACTTCATGCTTTGGAAAAGAAAGGCCGTTGTCCAGCACATGGCCCTATGATAGCATAGATGCCTGGCAATGTTAAGAGAAAGGGAGAGAAAGAGATTTTTTTTGTTTGTTTTGTTTTGTTTTGGGGTTTTTTAAGAGAGAAAGAGATTTTAATGAGCAGAAAAAGGTGTGGAAGAAAAATGCGCCAAACTTTTCATGGTGGGCGGCTGGCATGGCAATCAGTGAAAACTTGACTTATTTTAGTCATTTCCATATGATTTACTTTTTTCCTACTTTTTGCTATTGCTGATTTTAAAAAAATTTTAATACTGGTTGTCAAAAATTCAAAAGGTGCCGAAGATGGTAAAGTGAAACATAAAATTCTCTTTTCCTCCTAGGTGAAATCATCATTTATATTTTTTGTATAAAATACACACATATACATATATGCTAATTCCTACTCATCTACATCCTTTATATAATTATATAAGCATGTGCTTATATATAATCCACACTACCCAGCTTTCTATTTGCATTAATAGTTTGTCTTAAGTATTTCCAAATCAGTGCAAACAGATCTACACCTTTTTTAAAAGATGGTCTAGTATTTTATTTTATGGCTATAATCATTTATTTAATCGACTCCTCAGAGACGGACATTTAAATTGTTTTTAGAATGTTAAATTTTCAAACAATGATGCAGGGAACACCCTCATACTTAAATATACTGCTTTGCGGAGAGGGATTTGCACAAGTCAAATATATTTCAAATTATTTTAAACCACAGAATCTGCAGGATTAACGTCATATGCATTCTTTAAATTTGCTCGCTATTGAGGAATACATTCCCCAAAATGTTTACCTAATTATATCCCACCCACACTACATCATGTGTCTTTAACTTCTGATCGTTTAAATTTAAAAGTGGATCGGCACTTCTAGATACTCAACAGCCGTGTGCATTTCTTCTTAAACAATATTTTGACACCCCCCAAAAAGAAATCTGGGTAGGATATAATTCAGATTGCATAATGTGTATGTGCATGCCTGTGTGTCTCTGGGTTTTTCCTCAGCTTTTTCAGATCGCTTTCACTCTTTCTTGTGGTCACGTTTATAACTATGACCAAGGCTAAGGTACAGCGGCTTACACCGATAATCCTTGAATTCTGGGAGGCTGAGGCAAGAGGATCCCTGGAGCTTAGGAGTTTGAGACTAGTCTGAGCAAGATTAAGACCTATCTCTACTAAAAATAGAAAATTACTAGCTGGACACCTATAGTCCCAGCTACTCAGGAAGCGGAGGCAAGAGGATCGCTTGAGCCCAAGAATTTGAGGTTGCTGTGAGCAATGATACCACAGCACTCTACCAAGGGCAACAGAATGAAACTCTCTCAAAAAATACTTATATATGTATATAAAATCATAAATAATACCCTGTTATATTATTTATACTACATAGTTAAACTATTTTGATTCACAAAATTTAGAATTCACAAAATTCCTCTATCATTTTTCGTCATCAGATGCAAATCCATCAGTTCATTTCTGAGCCCACCTCACCCTCTCCATTCCTAATGTCCAGACTGGGCCGAAGTAAGTTACAGTTTTACAACACCCACATTTATGATGTTGTGTCTGCCCAGCCTCACTAGGGACTAATAAGGGATCTTGCTCAAGTGGCTTCACTTCTGTAAACCTCAGTTGCCCTTGACCTGTAAAATGGAATAAATAACCTGCATAGATTTTTGCAAAACTTAATTCACAGGCTACCTGATGAATCTTCAAATAGGCTTTTAGTCCATATACTTTCCACATGTGAAATGAATTCACCACCCAGCCCACCCCATCCCTTCACATAGATTTTACCATTGCCTGTTTCCTATTCTCATTAAGCTCTCCATTACATATTCTGGCCCAGTAATGTTCAAAAAGGCTCCCTCATGTGACTTACATGTTGGCAAGTGGCAAATGGCACCATATACCTGTTGACTGGGCACAGAATCCCTGACTCCATTTCCCACTCACCTTTAAAGAGATGTTTTCTTAAGAAACTTGAGAGCAGACTCACTTTTCTGACTTGTAGGTGACTTTGTGTTTCTGTCTGGATCCCAAGGGATTCTCTACCACTCTTGGCATTGACTGACCTCGCAGGAGAAGGCCTCAGGGTCAACATTCTATCACTGTCATTCCCAGCACACGGGTGTCTTTTCAACCTGTGCATTCACCCATTCTTTACTTCAAGAATGTTGTAACAAGCAGTAACTATTAATTGGTCCTACATAATGAAGCAAAATCATCGTAAACAGCCTTGATTGTAGTTTTGCTTTTCTCATAAACATGCATTGTCCCCCAAATTAAATAACAGTAAGCAATACATATTTATTAAGCATCTTCTACTCACCTGGCCCCTCAGAATGGTAAGCACTTGCTTTATACTGGCTCCCAACAGCCCTTATGATTGTGATTGTGTCCTATTAAGAAAGGAAAGAGCGGCAGCCCTGTGCTTCTGAAGGCCAGTCTCTGACCTGGTGGCTTACCCGTGGTGTGGGCCACAGCTCGTCTCTGGGCTCCTTGAACTCCCCTAGTTTCCCCCTAAGCTTCTCTGAGTCCTGGGCCAGGTAAGCAGGATGGCTCTTGGAAAGAACTCCAGTTTCTTCCGCAGGCCACCTGTCTTTGGGTAAGAGGCAGTTAGAGACATATGGGTGTCCACTCTATTCTTGGGGGCCCCAGTTGGTTGTTAGGGGCCCCTGAGTTTCCCCTGTGGGGCTGCAGCATGTTCTTGTCCCCCCACACATTGTGTGCAGCTTCTCTCTCCCCATCTGCTGCGGCTCAGGCCACCACCAGTGACAGAGGCAACATGGAGCATCGGCTTCTTCCCCCATGGTCCCAGCTCTAGTTTTCTGTACTGTCAGCCAGAGCCTCCCAGACACTATCCCCCCAGCTTCTCCTACAATTGTTCAAGATCCAATTCTCACACACAAAAACTCTTACCCTGTATGATTCTCGGCAGTTCTGTTTCCCTCATCAAATCTAACAAAGATGATACATTATCAATCACAAAAATACATGACATTAAATTTCAAAGCTTTACCCATCTTCCCCTTATGGTGCCTTTCTGGTTCTGTTATGTATAGCAGAGGCCGTTCTCATATTTACAGCAGCCACAGAGATGGGGAGTTTCCCGCCCCACTGCTCACTGAAGTGGATGAAGGGCCTGCCCGGACACTCTGTGTGTGGGATCTGAGTCACCTCTGAGTGCTCCATCCTGGCCCACATCCTCCCACCACTCTCTCTGGGGAAGCTGTCTCTGCCTCCTCTCATGCTCAACAACATCACTCAGAAGTAGACGAGAGCTCTGTATCCACAGTCAGCAGGAAAAGCACGAACAATCAGCCCTGCCGTAATAAGGATTGGCCCACTAGGTGCAGACAGAATGGCCTGATTCTGGGCAACACCCATTTCTGTGCTATGCTCAGTTTTTTTTTTTTTTTTTGTTTCCATTTTTTTTTTAAGGCTGCAAACATTTAGCAAGGAAATGAAAGTAAAGGCTGACCACAGAAAGAGGTCTACCCTGAAGTGAGGTCACTGCCGCGCAGCAATCACCACTCACATCCACTCTCCAGCAGAACTTGGCCTATATCCAAGGACATTTTCTCAGGCTGTCCGCTTCCTTGAATTGTAACTTCGGTCATGTGACCTTGATACAAGAGTAAGACCATGTCCTTCCCAAGTAGGAAATGTCACCACGTCTCTTAAAACATATAGGGGATTAGGAATAGCACAAAAGAGCCTCAGAAATGGGGACAAACTCTTGAGTTTCTACTTCCCAAACTTCAAGAAAGATTATGACGACATTAAACAATGTTTCAGGAGAAATGTTTAAAAACACAGTAAGAGTGTCATGTCATAAAAATTATACAGAATGAGCACACTATATATCAAATAATAATATTCATTATTTCTGGGTAGTCAGATTTTTAACCTTTTCCCTTTTCATATTTTTAAAATGCTTTACACAAAATATGTATTGCTTCTATATTTACAAAAATGAATTCTATTCTGTACGAGAGAGGAAGAGAGGTATTTAATTTGGTAAAAATGAGATTTTTATCCCTACGTTTGGGTTTAGTACGACAGTAATGTATGATTCACAAATGATCTGGAAGATATTCACTTTTAACTCAACGGGCCCAAAGTCAAACTCACGATTTTTCCTTCCCAAATTGTCCCCCTTCCATTGTTTTCTATCTCGGTGATTATCCTTCCACCATCGAGTCACATCAGCCAAAACAACCCCCTCTCCCTGCAGCCATTCATCTCATATGCCATTGTCCTTAAAGTTACCATCATAAAATCTCTCTCAACTCTATCTCCTCTGCTCACCTCCAGCCACCATTCCCCCCTCCCCTGCCCCACACCCGCCCAGCATCATCTCCTGTGACCTGACCCACTGTAGGAGCTCAGGATCAGCATTCTCCATTGTCCTCTGCTCCAGTCCACCCCAGAGCCCCTCCACTCCTGTACTGATGCTGGCACTGATGGCAGATCCCTACCGAACGTCCATCTCCAGCCTGACTGACAGATATATCAAGTGTAACAGAATCATAATGCTGGATTTCCACCCACCAAACATGTTACTTCCATGGACATCACCATCTCAGGAAGTAATGACATCATTCAGTTAGGTCATCCCCAAACACTGGGGTCATCCACTTCATTTATCCGTGAAAAGTCTTTGCAAGCACAAGTTCAAAGCCTCTCTTTAATCCGTCCATTTTGTTCTGTCTACATTGTCACCACTAGAATCTGAATCAGCATCGTCTCTTATATAGCAGCCTCCTGACCGAGCACCCTGGTTTCATTCTTCATCCTACAATCTGCACATCGCCCAGAGGCGTGTTCTAGTCAAGGAAGAACAGAAATCCTCCAGTGGGTTTTTATTGCACTTGGGAAAAAAAGGTGATCCTTTTCTTGCACAATTTGTTGCTGCTCACTTCTTGGATATCACCTCTTACCCCCTTTGCTCACCTGCTTCCAAACACACTGACCACTTTCTGTTGCTCAAACAGACCAAGGCTGATCACAGCTCAGAAACTGGGAGCTCTCTGTGTCTGCTGCCAGGAATGTTTCCCGCTGGCTTTTTTGTGTGGCCTGCCCTTCACTTTGCAAAAGTCAAAGCACTCCCAACTTTCTAAAACAGATGCTCTTGGCTACTTGCAGACTGCTAACTCAGCCCCAGCTTAGCGTCCCTCTTGATTACATGATCTACTTTTATTTCCTCCTTTGCACTTGTCTTTTGATGAACTAGTCATCTTTATGAGAGTCTTTGATGTTACTCTCAGCTTCCCCTCACTAATAAGTAAAGCCCATTACCCAATTCGCACTGCTGTTTCCCAAGGTCTAAGAAACTGCCTATTGGATTAAACATTTGCTGAATGAATGAGTGAGTTTCTCTGTCACAACACGCCATGGTTCAAAACTGTATTAGCTTGTAAGCAAGCTGAGCACCTTACCAAGCTTGCTGGAGACCAAACTGCCTTGCTGCAGTAAGAACTGGGAAGGTGTGCAAAGCGAGATGGCCCCATTCACAAAGCTCAGGTTCCCTGACTGCATCAGGTTAGGGAGTCTGTGCTCTGAGTGGCTTCAGGACAACATTTGCTGTCCTCTGGCATCTGTGGTATGTGCTGGAGGAAGCAAGCAGCTGCCCATGATGAATCAGAGCAAAGAGGAACAGCTTCACTTTTTGCCAGCATACTTATGTCCTCATTTGGAAGAGATCCTTTGTCTTTCAGAGAAGAAAAATCCAAAAGCGTTCCAGAGGGTGAGGGGAGAGCACCAGTGGATCGGCAACCAGGTGGAACAGTCTGCTTCTTCCTTACCTGCTCTGTGCTCCCAGGCCAGCCCTCTGAGTGTTTTGATTAGAGCTGGCGTTGCACCCAGTTTCTTACAGTGCATCCAGAATCTGCGGGTGTTGAGGGCACAGTGAAGTGTTTGGAGAGACTGTGAGATGTTCTAGTGTGGACACTGTGAGAGGGCCTGGGGACTCAGAAGGAGGCTATCGCCTGGGGTGTGAAGACACAGGCTCCATTGCAGGAGACCAGACACTAAGGTCAGGGATAATCGAGGTGGCAGATCTGGCTCCCTGTCCAGAGAAACTCAAACCTTGGCCTGTTCCTGCTGTGCACTGCAGAAGTGACAGCTCTAGGGGTAGAAGGTCACACTAAGGCGGCGGCAGTGTTCCCGTGGACGGAGGAGGTCCTGGCTGCAGCACAGGGAGACAGCACAGCCCACAGGGACTTTTTTTCCCCTGTCCCACCTGGAACGCCCAAGAGCTATAGGATCATAATCGAAAATACAAACAAAACCATTTGGAGAAAGCAGATCCAGGTGCAGGATAAAAGGAGGTTTCCTAGCCCTCAAACCAGGGCTGCCTCAAACCTGGTCTGCACTTGAACACCAGAGCCTTTCCACTCAGGAGTGTTTTAGTCCCTATTTAAAATCACCAGGATGTGCAAAAGCCAGATCCTGGGCTCCAGCACATTCTCCTGTACAGATATTGCTCATCAGTGTATGTAGCCCTTTAACAATTGGGGGAGAAGAGGCAACTGAGGACAACGGCCAACATGATAGCAGGTAATACATTGCACAACTGGCATCCGGAGGAGAGGAATTAATAGACTGAGACAGATAAAGAACTTTAATAAATATTCTTGAAGAGGTAAGAGAAGACATTGATGCCTTGAAATAGAGGCAGAAGTGTTTTTAACGAAGAACTAAATTAAAATACTGGTTTTGAAATATATGAGCACAAAAACCTCTGTATGTGGAATTAATTGTTGACTAGATTTAGCTGGAGGTGTGAATTGAAACATCAGGTAAAGAACTTCTCCTGGAAGGCTTCAGGAAGAAGCAAAGAGATAAAAACTGAAAATGAAAGTTAATACACATGATAGATAGCGGTAGTGATACAAGTATTCACATACTAGAAATCTAATAAGGAAAGGAAAAATAGAGAGAGAAAGAACTGTTGGAGGAAATAAAGAATGAAATTTTACTGAATCAAAGGAAGATTAAAGTTCTCAAGTTTGAAGGGCTAACCATGAGCTTTAAAAAATATAAGAAAAACTTTTTTCTATCCTGCTAGTTCCTTCATAAGTCAATAAAACCTTTACAAGTACAGCCAAATTTATATGAGAATTTTGCCTTTCAATATAATTGTATGTTCAAAAACAAAGTTATGGAATGACACATACAAGAGAAAATTGGACAGTGATTATTTCTGGGGATGGAAATAGGAAATTGCAACATGTTTGCATTACTTACATGTTTTTAACAAGTCCTAATTAAAAAATGTTAATGCAAAAGTAGAGAAAACAAAATGTTACCATAATCTCTGTGTTCATTAGTGGAGAAATGAGTAAATGAACTATGGTACCTTTTTTTTTTTGCAGTTTTTGGCTGGGGCCAGGTTTGAACCCACCACCTCCGGTATATGAGGCTAGCGCCCTTCTCCTTTGAGCCACAGGCACCACCCCTATGGTATATCTTTTCCTTAGAAAAATATTCAGTCATTAGAATCATGTTCTTAACAATTACATTCTAATGAAAAACTTTTTTTAAAGAAAGTAAATACTATGCAAAGAAAATAATTCACAAGAGGAGAAACACAAATGTATTAATGATAACAATCTTGGGATAACAGGCTATTGACAATATTTTATTCTGTTTTTAAAGTATTCTTTAAACATTGTCTCATGAGAATGTTTTTTTTTTTTGAGAAAAAAATGTTAGTAAAAAGAAACAGCCAAAAAAAAAAAAAAAAGAAAGAAAAGAAAGAAAGAAATCCATACTAGAAATATTTCAAGCATGTTTAATAATATCATAGACACAGAAAAACTCCAGAAGTGTTTAGGGAGAAGGGATTAATCATTTCCCAAAAAAAAAATCAGAATCTTAATGTTTTCAGTCTTCCAATGGTAGCATGGTTAATAAGAAGACAATAGAGAAATACGCAAATAACTGAAGAAAAGAATTTAAAACTAAAGTTACATATTCAGCTACACTCCCATTTAGATGAAAAAGCAAAAAAGGATGGTTCACGGAGTATGTGACCTCATACTTCCCAATGAAAGAACCTCTTTGAAAATAGCCTTGAAAGAGGTTCATATAATACAGTGAGAACAAATCCAGGAGGTAACTAGATGTCAGAGAGAAGTAACCTTGCATAAGCAACAATGAAATTATTCTTTTCTAATAAATTGGAAACAACAAGAGAAGATTACTCATAATAATCCAGAAATAAAATTGGTAGGTACTAAGAAGAATTTTCTATGCAGTTTGCATAGAAAATAAAAATAAAACATATCGTGTGATACTATCAAAAAAAATCTCAATATTTATAAGGAGATCCAGATAAAAGAAAAGAAAACTAAGTTTAACCAAGAGAAGTAGAAAATATGAAGCAGCAATAATTATGGTAAATATAAATTGTAAGAGCTCACAAGTAGAAAATCAAAGATGTTACGACTAGAGAATCTTTAAGCAAGATCCCTTAATGTTATTTTCAGGAAACACACTAAAAACAAAAGGATATTAAAAAGCTGAACAAAAGAAAAAGTCTACCAGGAAAATAGGGAAACTAGCCAACAAATGTGCTATAGCAATACGTTTAGTATCACATAATATTCAAAGAAAAATATCATCGTAATAAAAAGAGATTATTCTATAGTGGCAAAAAGGATAAAAATAGATTTAAAAAAGAAGTGTGGTAGAGAGGAGACTTCTAGGTCCAGCCAAGATCAAGTAACCACAGTCCTCCTAGTTCCTCCCCTCTTTAGTTATAAGGGGAAGGAGCTGGGAGAAGTGTGGTTACAATGGGGACGGAGGAAGGACAAGCTTTGCTTGTTGCCTCCCCTACATCCCAGACAAGGCAGTGCAAAAAGCCCTATCCAGAACCAAAGCTCGGAGAAAGCTTACTCCTCCTGGCTAAAGGACAGGAAACAGGCTGGCCTTTCACCAACAGAAAGTCTTTCTGACAATACCCAGTGCCAAGTACACTCTGGGCAATATCCGCGAAACAGCAACAGAAAAACTCACATCTTCTTCTCCGGACTGTACCCGACTGTGGTTTCACTGAGCCAAGCTGGGAGCTGACCTTCCACTCTGCCTTACAGAAATATGAAGCATCTCTTCCATTTCCTTATTTAGGGCAACTGAGGGGCACCAGAGAAAAAGAAATAACGACTAATTTCCAGCTCCTGCTCAGCAGAAGCAGGAGGTACTGCGTTGATTGCCCTATAGGGTGGCATCAGCAGGACAGAGCAGGTGACTGCTTTTCCACATTCCTCCAGGTAGAAGCAGGCAGTGCTGTGATTCCTGTGCCAGGGCAGTGTCCGGCGGCAGGTAGCAGTGAACCCTGAAGGCTGAGCCCCATCAACAGCAACCAGAGGCAATATAGCATCTGGGTGGGGCCCAGCCTACATATCATGTTCCTCACCCCTGGTGTGGGTCAGGTGGGGGCCTGAGCCTCTGCTGTTAACCAGCTTCAGTGGGGTGAAAGCTGGAGCTTCTCATCACTCCACTTCTCCCCTCTCCTGGTGTCAGCCGAGTCCAGCCAGGAGCTGAGTTTCTGCCACTCTGTGCAACAACACAGTGGTGCAAGTCAGCCCCACACTCCCCTCTACCTATGTCAGCAGGAGCCCAGGGACTTACATCTCTCACTCAGAGGCAATGAGGTGGGACACTGGCTCATACCACCTGGCAAAAGTTCTCACTAGGGCAGAAAGGAAAGCTGAACTTGCACTTCACCCACCTGCAAGGAGGCAGCGTAAGTGAACACGTCATCTTCATTAGAGCGGTGTTAGCGAACACCATGAACATTCATGGCCAGCCAGCCAGCCCTCATGCTCCACCTTCACACGAGTGCTTGCTTCCAAAATAAATAAACGAGTAAAACAGGATATGGGCCTCAGAGTTTTATAAGGTACTTTTTTAAATGTCCAGGATAGAACTGAAAATCACTTATTATATCAAGAACTAGGAAAATCATAACTTGAATGAAATTAAACAATTAGCAGACACTAACACCAGGATGAAGGTAATGCTGAAATTATTTCATAATGATTTTAAAACAGCCATCATAAAAATCCCTCTACAAGCAATTATGAATTACTTTGAAACAAATGAAAAATAGAAAAAAGCAACTGATGATGTAAAAGAAGTACTAAGTGACAATTACAGAACTAAAAATGCAATCGCCAAAAAAATAAAATTTAAATAGAAATTTAGAGGATGGACTTATTGGGTATAACAAAGAATAGAATCAGAAAACTTGATGATAGATTGTAGAATTTACCTAATCTTCCCAACCGAGAGAAAATAGGTTGAAAAAAATTCAACAAAGTCTCAGAAACCTAGGGGACAAGAAAAAACTAAGAATGATGTCATCAGAGTTTCAGAGGGAGAGAATGAAACTAAAAAAATTTGAAAAAGTGATTGCTAAAAATTTCTCAATTTAGTGGAAGATGTAAATCTACAGATTCAAGAGGTTGAGAAAATCCAAAATAGGATAAACCAGAAGAAATCCACATTAAGATATAATTTATCATAATTAAAGCTTGGACAATTAAAAACAACAAAATCCATCTTTAAGGCATCCAGAGAAAAATAACACACATTATAGGAAAATGCCAATTAAATGACAATGGGTTTCCCATCAGAAACCAAGGAGATAAGAAAAGAGTAGAATCACATTTTTCAAGAAATGAAAGAAAAGAATTATCAACCCCAGATTCTTTATCTGGTGAAAACTTCTTAAGAATTAGCTAAAAAAAAAAAACAACTCAAAAAATGTGTTGCTAGCAATCCTACCCATAACAAAAGAGTAGAGGAATTCTCCGTGAGGAAGGGAAATAGTAACAGAAGAAATGTTGAAATTGCAGAAAGAAAAAAATTAAAACATCAGAATGGGTAAAACAGGATTAGATACAATAAACTGTCTTTCTTATGAGTTTCTCCAATCATATTGGATTGCTGAAGCAAAACAATTATACCACAATCTCATGTCATGCTCAAGGATACATAGTACGTGAGACAATTATGTCTTTTAATGGACAAAGAGACCTAAATGGAAGTAAATTTTCTGCATTTCATATAAAGTAGTAAAACACCAACACCAGTAGATCTGAGTAAGGTCAATGAGTGGTTTCAACATAAATTTCCTGTTTGTGATATTGTATTAAAGTTATGCAAGATGCAACTATTAGGAGAAATTGAGTGAGGAGTACGTGGGATCTGCATTAATTTTTACAAGTGCATGTCAATCTAATTATCTCAAAATAAAATGTTAGAGCAATGGGCATGAAGGTATGTAATGATATAGTCTCATTAGATATGTATCTACCTAGTTAAATTAATATAATACCCCTCTCAAAACAGGTAGAATAAGGATCATAAAATAAGCAAAGGTATATGAATTGAATGATGCAATGACTAAGCTCCCACTAATAGCTGCGCATCAAATATGTACCAACAACAAGAAAGTGGAGACTATTTCTCGGCTCCTTATGGGCCTCAGATCCAGTGTTCTGTAATAACTGATTTCACTCACTCATTTTAG
Organism: Perodicticus potto; assembly: GCA_963574655.1. Lineage (NCBI taxonomy): Eukaryota > Metazoa > Chordata > Mammalia > Primates > Lorisidae > Perodicticus > Perodicticus potto. The sequence continues at coordinate 11,051 of CAUYRH010169572.1, read as the reverse complement.
TTATTTATCTGTAGGAAGAAGATCCAGTGTTCTGTAATAACTGATTTCACTCACTCATTTTAGTTATTTATCTGATGGAAGAAGGTATGTACAATGTGTAATACTGACCAGCTACACCTGTTATGTACAAGCAGCACCTGCAAATGGGCCAAAGACCCGAATAGGCAATTCATAAATGGAGGAACTCTAGTGGCCAAAAGTATAAGCAGAGAGGCTTTGAAGTCACTGCTACAGAGTCATGCAAACCACAGTGCTAGGGAGATGCTGCTTTAGAACTAGGCATACACCTCAGATGGGAAAAAACAACTAGTAAATTGAGTTATACCAATTAAAGATCAGTGAAAATGGAAGCTGCCATGTTTGTGTACAAAGTCACAGGTGTTGCTAACGGCAGCCAGGAATTGCTTAGGAAACCAAGGGAGGTCATAGCTGTGAGCCAGCAATCCCACCTCAGGGGCAGCTCCTACTTCAGAGGCTTCACCGACAGGTGCGTTACCAGACACCTTTGAGGATTTTCATGACTGTGCCAGTCCTGTGGCTGAGAGCAATGGATCCGCAAAGTGTGGGTGCCACGGACTATGTTAGAAGTGACAGCTAGACGCACAGGAAGTGGAGGGGGCTGACACACGCAGTGACCACTTACCAGGGAAGAAGAGGAGCAAGGGACACAGCACCACATGTGTCCTACGTGGATTAAGAACACACGTTAATGCCAGTAAACACACACTCGGCTACCATGCCAGGGGTCTCGGCAGACAGCCTGTGAGAATGAGAGCCACCTGGAACCGCTCTTCACAGTGGAGTAGGGTGCTGCAAATAAACGGGTAAAGATGAAACATGGAAAAGCCTCTATGTGGTTGATGAGAAGAGGAATAGGGTCTTACCTGTAAGGAAAGAAAGAATAACGTGAAACTCTCATGCCGGTGGGGGGGACAGGGCAGGAGGAAAGCACTGCTCTCATTTTAGGCCTTCTCTTTTTTTTCCTTCTTGACTACGAGCAGATATTACTTTGATAAAAAGAGATAATGAAAAGAAACGAAGCCTCTCTGGCGGCTGTGGGAAGAACAGTTGGACAGCAGCAGCCTCGGGCCTGCTTCTGCCAGGACCAGCCCTGTTCTCAGGCGGCTCCCAAGCATGTGGCCTCTGGGAACCCCCCCCTCCCCCTGCCACTGGGGTTTCCAGGGCGGTTCCTGCCACTGTCTTTCCTCTCCAGGGTTTCTGCCTGGTGGAGAAAGGCTGAGATGCTAGAGGCTCACTCAGCCGATTTCCTAACACGCTTTCCTCTGTCCTGACCCCATTCTGTCTACGTTGCCCAGAGGATGCGTCTCACTAGGCAGGAGTCAGGTCTGCGGGGAGAGGGCAGGGTGAGGATGGAGGACCCCCTGTCTTTGCTCTTTTCTCTCTTTCTACCTTGGTGGGACGATTGGTAAAATGGCCCTGGTGCGAAGGCCAGGCTATGCAGGGCAGTGTCTGCCAAGGGGCGGGAGTCCTTGCCAAGGCAGAGTGGCCTGGCCACTCCAAGTTTTTTCCTGGGAAAATACAGCTGTTGTTTTTACACAAAACACACCTCTGGTCTCTGGTTGAGACCCAGCTTTAAAAGGTTATTTCTACAAAACCCTGAAGGAAAAGGCTGCAAAAATAATGCTCTGGCTTCAGGCTGCTGTCCACAGGTGCTGGTCAAGCACAGAAGGGCACACGGAGCAGGGCAGCCCCACTGGCCACAGGAAGGGCCGGACCCTGGCACATACCAGCTGCCTGCCGCCTCAAGGTCCTCAGCTGCGCCTGGCCACAGACTCATCCAAAACCTTGGCAACCCACGGGCGCCTGAGTTTGACTTTCCTGCTGAGTCAGAAGATCGTAGTCAACAGTTGGAGAAAATGAGTCCTGTAAACATCTTCCCCAAACATCGTCACGGTCCTCAAGTCCCCAAGCCCCATCTTCCCATAAAGTGATGGAGCACATCACCCCCAGCAGGTGTCAGAGGTCAGAGCTAGCAGGCCCTGCAGCCTGGCCTCCTCCTCACGGGAGCCTCCCCAGCTTGTACCAGGCACGAGGCTCTCTAAGACCCTCTTCCTTGTCCCTGCAGGGAGGACATCAGGCCTGTGACCCCATCCCCTCCCCACTGCCCAGAAATCACTGTGACAAATCAGACACTTACACATTCCAGGGAGGAAAAAACCAATGAAATGCTTACCATCATATCAATCCTGCTAATAATTTGTACCTTTTAATACTTAAAAAGTATTAAATTTTAAATGAAGAAAGTTTGCATTTCAGTTCTCAGTAAGATATTCAGGTAATGGTGAATCGCACTTTTTAAAGGACTGAGATGCTACAAGTCACTCTCCTTTCCTTTCCACTGTCAAGGTCATCCCCACAGCAGAGGTCAGGCTCCTCTGGAGCTTCCCCAGTGAACGTGGAGGTCGCTCCCTGACATGGGCTCTGAGCCCACTGTCACCTCCAGTGAGCCTGGACGGAGAGACCCAACGAGGAGCCGAGCAGCTCAGGGACATCAGAACATGTGGCAGCACCCAGGGAATGGGACTGAGCCCCTGAACAGCCTCCCTGGGAGCAGCAGAGGCAGGCTCAGCCCCCACAAACCCAGGGCTGAGAGACATGGGCAGTCTCCCCCTGACCCACAGCGATGGTTGTGCCTCCTCCTTGACCCTAGCTAGACTCAGAGTTCTCAGGGATAGCCCTCAATTTCTCCTCTGAAGCTTCAGCTAACTGTGCCCCGCCCCACTGCAATACCAGCAGTCCCCCCACAAGTTGGGTCACTGGCCAGGAGGCACAGATGCGCTGTCAACTCCTGGGAAGGGCCTCAGACATCCCAGACTCCCTGAGGTATAATTGCAAAATAAACTCTCAAGTACCCTGGTTCCAGGAGCTTTTAGATGCTGTTGAACTTGAGAGATGACAGGAAGAGTCAGGAAGAAGACACAGTGCCCTGGGTGGTATCAACATTCAGCCTCCTGGAAACAGCAGCAGGTGGATGAGCCCCGGGGTCTCCTCGGAGCCTCCTACCCACTCTGCCAGAGCCAGGCTGAGAGCACACTTCCCAGAGTGTGAGGGACCTGAGACTGAGCTTCTTGGGTATGAACTCACTTCCCACATTTGTAAAATGAAGTTGTTAACATCTGCTTTGAACAATTGAGACAATTATGACAGCAACCCAATGAGCTCTTGGCACAGCTGCAGTAGAGGGGAGATTCGTTCATACCAAGTATCTGTAAAACCTGGATTATAGGACGTTAGGGGAAAACAAACAATCCAGGAGAACAAAGGAAGAGAAAGGAAGTATATTTTCTAAATATCCTGAAAATACTTTTTTCCGGCTCAATGCCCATAACACAGTGGTTATGGTGTCAACCACATATACCAAGCCAACCTGGGACTGCTAAACAACAATGACAACTGCAAAAAAAAAAAAATAGCCAGGCGTTGTGGTGGGCACCTGTAGTCCCAGCTATTAGGGAGGCTGAGGCAAGAGAATCGCTTAAGCCCAAGAGTTGGAGGTTGTTGTGAGCTGTGACATCACGGCACTCTACTAAGGGTGACATAGTGAGACTCTGTCTCAAAAAACAAAAAAGAAAAAAGAAAACTTTTTTTCCAAAAGTTTAAGCAGGACAAAGCAGAAACAAGGAGTTCAGTGTTTACCCCGAGGCGACACCTACACACACAATCACACACTCACACACACACCTGTAGCTCTGCCTAGGTGGATGGTCACTCCTATAGTCATGTGACGCAGAACCCTTGCTTGTGACACCTTGAAACTTGGCATTCTACGCATAGGGCCAGCCCATCACAAACACACAGACCAACCTGAGAAATAGTTTCTATCTCAGCGGCACAGGGTGGCTCCACCTTGGCAAAGAGAACCCTGCAGTAATATTATTTTAAGACAGGTTTTGGCCTCACGACAAGTGGACCAAACATTTGGCTCTGCCAAAAGTGTGATGGGGCCCCTCAAATACATTCCTCAGATGCCTGGGCTTATACTTTGGCTCCCTCACAGGTAAAGTACCTCGTCTTCCGAGACCGAGCTGTTACTACATGAGTTAAGTTTAGCAGTGGCTGTGCGAGTGTGCGATGCTTCTATTATTAGGCTGACACAAAGAGATAAGTATTTTCTGGTGACAGGCAGCAGCCCCTGGCATCCAGGGACTCCTTTCCCAAAAGGCTTTCCAAATAGGGAAGCCCGTAACACTCTACATGTGAACCGAGGGGACCCCAAAGAATTTGTGGATTTGAAAATAATCAACACATGCTGGAAATACCTTTCCCATGAGGTGTTCGGAAAGAACTGAGCTCTGAAATAGGAAGCTCTTATGAGTACAGAGAGTGCAGGACTGCCGTACCACCAGTCCTCTCAGCAACCTGGCCAGGCACTTTTGGAAACTATCACCCCTCAGTCCGCTGGTGTATTTCCTAGGCACTGACATCGTCAGTTTCAGCTTTCAAGTGTACCATCATTCAAGCTCAGAAACGCTAGCTCACCAGAGAACACAGGATATACGTATCTTCCAGAAAGACTTACTTAAAAATTCCAAAAGTACATGTCAAATCTATGAAGTGTAGAGTGTAAATGTCTTAACACAATAATTAAGAAAGTGCAATGAAGGCGATGTTAACCAGTTTGTTGTAAGTATTTCAAATTGTATGCAAAACCGGTACACTGTACCCCATAAATGCTTTAATGTACACAGCTATGATTTAATTTAAAAAAAACAAAAAAATTTCAAAAGTAATGAAAGGCCTGAAACTTCTGAGAAAATAAGAGTGTAATAGCTAGTATTTCCTGAGTGCTCACTGTACTCTGGGCACTCCGTTTAGACGGTCTTACTGATCTCACTCCATGACACAAGGATGGTTACCAATTTCGTTTTTCATTTATCCCTTCAGTAATAACAACTACTTAGCTACTATGTACCAAGTGTGGTTCCAGCTGCCAGGCATGTGGCAGAGAGTGAAACAAATGTCCCTTCCCTGGTGGAGTTGAAGATCTAAGGGAGGTGGGGAGATCAACTGCAGAAAAGTTGCATAGCGAAGCTATCAATCATCTTGGGTAGTGTTATCTCAGAGAAAAAGGTAGCAGGCTTTCAGGGTCCCAGCAGGGGTACAGGGACAGGAGGACTTCTGAAAGGAGGTGACATCTGAGCATGAACCTGAGGCAAGAGAAGCAGCCAATTGGGATGAGCAGTGCTGGGGCCTCATGAGAGCCGTTCTCTGGTGAGCCGGGTGGATCTTGGAGGAATAGCCAGGGCCCCACCCTCGGGGCCTGTAGGGGCGCGGGACATTTTGGACTTTTTTTAAGTGGGATGGAAACAAAGAGAGGGTTAGGCACACTTTAGAATTTGCATTTACACCCCATTTCACATTTAAAAAATAATTCCAATCACATTCCACTAAATTGATTTCATACCCTGTTAATACAGTTTGACAGTCACATTGTTTACAGGTAACCCTGGCTTCCGAATCATCCTCATCAAAATATAGCCATTTTAAAAAGGTCCAATATGTTGGACTGTTCTCTCTGCACAGGCGGAAGAATTGATTGCAAAGTGGATTTGTGAACGGGGCCAAACAATGACTCTTCCATGTTTTATTTGGGGCACGTCATCTTATTGTTGAGAAGGTCTACACAGCTCAGATGCCCATGAATGGCAACCACAGAGAAAAGACTGCCAGGTTGCCAAGGAGCATGAGCTGTCAGATCCGCCCAACCCCGGAAGGCAGCTGACTGCGGAGCTGCCGCCACCTCCAGTCCCAGCCCTCCCTTGTGTCAGCTCTGTGATCGCAATGCCGGGCATCTGTTGGCACCAGCCCTCAACAACGGGGTAGAAGAATTTAGATCCATAGATGTTCTTACAGGGAAAAGGACTCTCTCAAATCCTACATCTCCAATTCTGGTTGAGTAGGTGGCAGCCCTTATCTCAAGTTGGCATTCTGCTCTGTGCCTGCTAATCACAGAATTCTTGGGTCCCGAAAGAACACAGGAGTCACGTCCTGGAGCTGCCATGGTGGGTCACACCTGAGTGCCCCAGAGCAGGCAGACCCAGAGACAGAGGCCAGACAAGGTCCCACCACGCCTGTGGACACGCGACCTGTGCCTCTCCTCTTGCCATAACATCCTTTCTGGAGGTGGAAGTTGGTTCTGCTGTGTCCTTGCTGAGCCCAGGCCTAATTTTGAAACACAGCTTGTCATCAGCTGCCAACTCCTTCCTGCAGACAGCAAGGTCTTCTCACAGCCTTCAGCGTGGAGGACTTGAGCTTGGGCACAGAGACTTGCGGATCCAGCCAGAAGCTAACATGGCTGCAGCCCCCAGAGCTGGCATCAGCTTCCAGCCAGCATGTGGGAAAGGCTGGGGCAGCTGTAGCAGAATGGCCTCTCTTCAGGGTCCTGGCCAGGACGCCAGCTGGCCTCAGTGCTGGCCTCAGAGCTTGCTGTCCACCGTGCTGCTTTGGGACAGGCCTTCCCCTGGGAATCGACCGTGTTCATAGAGGTCAATTGACCCGGCAGCCCGCTAGCCCCTCTGTGGACTTAGGCCCACTTCCTCTAGCACTCGTTCAGCTGGTTCCTGGGAAACGCCCACCCACATCCCTATGAAAGCCCGTGTCCTGTATAGTTGAGGCCCCATGAGTGTCGCTTGGCGATGGTGACTTCAGATCCCTGAGATCCCTTAGCCTCCAGTGGCTTCCAGGAAAGGCTCTGGGTTTGTCCAGGCGGGTCAACAGAGCTGGGGGGGCAGCTTACCCACCCACCCACCCCCGGGGCCTGTCCTCCCTACAGCCCAAGGCATGTTTCTGATCAACTTTACCTGCGAGGACAAGGTGACAGCCAAGTAGAGCAGGAAGCACAAGCCCACATTGCCAGCTGTTGTAGTGGAGGGACTGTGTGGAGGGAGCATGGGGTGCAGGGTGCCAGGCGTGGGGACCGCAGAGTCCAGGGGAGCCACCAGCCCCGCAGGGAGCAGATTTGTGTGTAGGGCTGGTGCCCACATCTGCGGGGCTCTGCTTCTCTTACCTTCTGTGATGTTGCTCAGGACCCACAAAGCCCTCCTGTGAGAACGCTTCTTCTGCACGCTTGTTTTTCCCCACTAAGATAGTAAGTGATTTCACTGACGTGACCAAGCCAGGAAGACTTTCTCAACTGGATACCAAAGCGAACGTGCACCTCATTTCTGAGGGTCACCGCACACGGGCTCCGGCCTCCACGCGGGCGCACTGCTGTTAGCTATGCACGCACAGACAGGGACTGTGAGACACCCTGCCTCTCACCCACCATATTCCAGGGAGCTGTCCTGTGAGATGGCGAGAAGGGGGATTGGGTGAGCGTGTGTGTGAGGTATATGTTGTGTGGTATGTGTGGTGTGTGTGTGCAGAGTGTGTACATGGTGTCCGTGTGTGTGGTGTACATGTGAGGTGTATGTGGTATGTGATGTGTGGTGTGTGTGTGTGAGGTGTGTGTGGTATGTGATGTGTGTGGTTGTGTGTATGGTGCCTGTGTGTGGTGTGTGTGTGAGGTGTGTGTTGTGTGTGGTGTATGTGTTATGAGGTGTGTGGTGTGTGTGGTGTGTGTGAGGTGTGTGTGGTATGTGATGTGTGTGGTTGTGTGTATGGTGTCTGTGTGTGGTGTGTGTGTGAGGTGTGTGTTGTGTGTGGTGTATGTGTTATGAGGTGTGTGGTGTGTGTGAGGTGTGTATGGTTTGTGTGTGTTATATGATGTGTGTATATGCCATGTGGTGTGTGTGTATGGTATGTGTAACGGTAAATAAATCACTAGGCCTCTTCTCTGAAAACCCTGGATGGCCCAGCCGGTCCCTGAGTCTGGGGCTAGAGAAGGACCACAACTTCCTTTCATAATCCCTGAGCAGCCTCCATTATCTGCCTCAGGTGGCACCTTCCTCTGACAGAGCCACAAGCTGAGCTCCATGCCCTGGGCTTGGGGCTGCTATGACAGAACTCCCACCCCCTCCATCCCCAGCCCACTCCACCCCAACCCCATCCAGTCCCAGTCCGCAGACCTCCGCTCTATGATATGGTGGTCAAGAGCATGGAAATTGGTCCCAGCTCCTAAAGAAAGCCCTGCTGTAAAAGAGGTTTCCTCTGTTCAAGAGTCCTGCTTTACCCCCCTCTTCTATTCCAATCGCAATATTGAGATTCTGTTTAAAGAGAGTATATTCATTTCCATGCACACACATGTGCAACACACTCAAATTTCAGGGGGTTAGAGGGACCCATTGTGCCGGGCTGACTCCCACCAATGTGTGCACAGCTACACACTTCAAAACCTTCCCAGGAAACACACGTCCAATTCCCAGTGAAACAAAAAGGAGCCAGAACTTCCCAGATGCTTCTTCCCACAAGGACTCCTGAGGGGCCCACACCACTGCTTCTCCACTGAGACCTGCTGCCCGCAGCCACCCCGGGACACTTGCCTAGGTGATGCTGCCCCGGCCCAGGCCACACCCTCCAAACAGACTCTCTGTGGACTGGTCCCGACCTGAGCTTTAAGGAGCTTCCCCAGGTTCCTACAACCAATGCTCGGGCTCAGGTCCCCACTGCAGGCAGAGGTGGCAGCATCACAGCCTGGGAGCTCAGCAGCTCGCAGAGATGGGGAGAGTGCTATGATTATCTTCCTTAAACCCAGACTTCAGAGGGTCTCCTTCACCACAAGGGAAGCCCCCTCCTTTCCCACCACATGGGATACCCCCTAGGGACCCTCAGCTCTCTGCATGAAGCTCTCAGCCACTCCCTCAGCCTGCCCAGGCCTTTCCTAGCCCAGATATACCGAGGTATGCTCACTGGGTGGCTAGCAGGATCTGCACAAAGTGTAGGTGTGATTGGCTGGAGGACCTGGTCGTGGTGCTACACGGCAGGGAGAAATTCCCTGGTTACTCGTTGGCCCAGCCCTGCGCCCAGGCCAAACTACCCACGTGGGTGTGGCTCTGCTGGGTCCTGGGCTGAGGGCTCTCCAGACACCTTGATTTCAGCTGTCTGGGCTCCAGCACTGAGCGAGGAGATAGGTCTGCTGCTTCAAGCCACCCAGGTTGTGCTGTACTACAGCGGCCCTGGGAAATGAACTTGAGGCCTGCTTTGCTATTTTCCCATGGCTTGTCCTGCTCTAAGCAATAGTTGTCAAAAGTGTGGTCCCCAGACCAGCACTGTCAACATCACCTGGGATTCTGTTGGCAAAACAAATGCCAGCCCCACCCAACGCTATTAAATAAGAAAACTGGGGGCTGGGCCCAGCCATCTATGTTGTGACAAGCCCTCCAGGGCCTTCTGATGCTGCAGTCTGAGCACCACTGAGGAGGAGGAATGTTGAGGAAAAGGCAGGACGACCGCAACTACAGTGCTCGCAGCAGCATCTCTGGGCAGCCAAGCCGGGGCCTCGGGCAAGAGCAAGGAGGTCAGGCTTGCGGGGTATAGGAAGGGGTGCATGTCCCACAAGCCATCATCGGGTCCAAATGTTGCACTCAGCACCCCTGCGTGTGGCGGCAGGTTCTGTTCTGCAGGAGTCCTCATGCTCTGCAGTGCAGACCACTGAGCAGGGAAGGCAGATGTGGTGCCTGCAGGTGCTGTCACAGCCATGGAGAGACATGCCCTTCTCAGCTGGCTCTGAGAGGCCACATCCCCAGAGTTTCTGCAGCTCCGATGGCACAATGCGGCAGGCGTGGCCCCAGCTGTGTCTCCCAGGTGTGCCAACCCCTCTAGGCTCCGTGCCTCTGCACATGTGTCTCTATCCTCTGGATTACCCTGTCCCCACCAGCTCAGCCTGCTCCCAGCTCAGCCCCCAACCCCGCTGTCCTCTGTGCCCATTGCCTTCACTGGTCATCCTCTGACAGCATCAGCACCAGACCCCTGACAGCTCCACACCCCAGGTGTCTCTTCCCCAGATCACCTCCTAGCCGCCTGCACCACTTTGTTCTTCTTGGGGCCCTGAGCCTCCCCACATCACAGTGTCTGCTCAGTGTATTGCTGGTCATTGGTCCTCAGGATGGCACGTGGACACAAGGTTCACCTCCCTGGTCCCCTAACAGTCCTTAAGCCAGGCCCACCTCAAGCTGGGTGGAGAACCAGCTTCCTTCTCCTCCCTTGGTGCTCCGGGGAGACACACACTGGCCCTGGAGGGATTGAATGTGAGTCTCTAATGAGGTCCCAGGGCAGGGAGACTGAGGGTCTTTCTGCAAAGCTGTCACCTGGTAGTGACTAGCCCAGAGATGGTGATTTTTCTTTATTCCCCCTTTCCCATACACACCCATCGGAAACTTACTTTGCTCCTTCCAAAATAATTGATCTTTTTAATTAAATCATAGCCATGTACATTAATGCAATCATAGGGTACAATGTGCTGGTTTTATATACAATTTGAAATATTTTCATCAAACTGGTTAACATACCCTTCATGGCATTTTCTTAGTTATGTGTTAAGACATTTATATTCTACATTTAGTAAGTTTCACCTGTACCCCTCTAAGATACACTGTAGGTGTGGTCCCACCAAATACCCTCCCTCCACCCATCCTCCCCCCTTCCCTCCCCTCCCTTTCTCCTTTCCCCTTTCCCCATATCCTTGTGCTATAATTGGGTTATAGCCTTCATATGAAAGCTATAAATTAGTTTCATAGTAGGGCTGAGTACACCGGATACTTTTTCTTCCATTCTTGAGATACTTTGCTAAGAAGAATATATTCCACCTCCATCCATGTAAACATAAAAGAGGTAAAGTCTCCATCTTTCTTTAAGGCTGCATAATATTCTATGGTGTACATGTGGAAGTTTTAGCCATTACAATTAGGGAAGAAAAGGCGATCAAGGGTATCCACATCGGGTTAGAAGAGATCAAACTTTCACTCTTCACAAATGATATGATTGTATATCTGGAAAACACCAGGGATGCTACTATAAAACTCTTAGAAGTGATCAAGGAATACAGCAACGTCTCAGGTTACAAAATCAACACTCATAAATCTGTAGCCTTTATATATACCAACAATAGCCAAGCTGGAAAAAACAGTCAAGGACTCTATTCCGTTCACTGTAGT
>CAUYRH010169571.1:0-28099 GCA_963574655.1 Perodicticus potto | reverse complement strand
AAATGGCTGGGCGTTGTGGCGGGAGCCTGTAGTCCCAGCTACTTGGGAGGCAGAGGCAGCAGACTCGCTTGAGCCCAGGAATTGGAGGTTGCTGTGAGCTGTGATGCCACGGCACTCTATCCAGGGTGACAGCTTGAGGCTCTGTCTCAGAAAAAAAAAAAAAAGAAAAAGAAATGATTCCAAATTAGTTAATTTGGCTCTGCTGTAGTACTTTTTTTTTTTTCTTAGGAGACAGAGTCTCAAGCTGTCGCCCTGGGTAGAGTGCCGTGGTGTCATAGCTCATAGCAACCTCAAACTCTTGGGCTTAAGCGAGTCTCTTGCCTCAGCCTCCCAAGTAGTTGGGACTACAGGCACCTGCCACAACACCCTGCTATTTTTTGGTTGTAGTTGTCATTGTTGTTTGCCAGGCCCAGGCTGTATTCTAACCTGCCAGCTCCAGTGTATGTGGCTGGCGTCCTAGCTGCTGAGCTACAGTAGGCACCAAGCCTGCCTTAATACTTTTTAAGTTGACTTTTTGTTATTGAAGTTTCACATAAATGGAGAAAAGTCTGCCAGCCCTAAGTGTTCAGCTTGATGAATTTTCATCAACTGAATGCACCCCTATAGCCAGCATCAGATTGGGGAATGACCTGGCTGAGCCAGTTCCCCAGAGCTGAATCCCACCCCAACCCCTCTGCCCAAGGTAATGGCCATCCCCACATAAATGTTTTTTAACTCTTTATTTTAATGTGTATTTGAGAGTTACAGCCAGCTTGAGAATGACCAGGTATTAGTGCTTCTTAGACTGAAAAGTCTTGTGTTGGTATGAGGGTAGAAGGGGCCTTTTTAAAAAAGCAAAACAAAACAAAAACAAACAAACAAAAAAAATGTTCCTTGTGCTCAGGGCTAGTGGCTTGGTGAGACATAAGAATTGCTTGATTCCAGAATGATGGAGGACAAGTCTGTGGTTATCCCTGAGGCCATAGGGATAGTGTCTCCTGCTGTTGTCCCAAGTCCTAGGCCCCCCAATTTACTGTAGTCACAAGAGTTTGCTCCTTTGGGGTGGACAGCCCCATGGAACAGGTAGGAGACAGGATGAGGGTGTGACCTCTGCTAGCCTGGTATAGCATAGCCCATGCCCGCAGCACTGGGTCTATCCTCTCTGTCCCCTCTGCACCCTGGAAGGTAACCAGAGGTGTAGGGTACAGAGGTGTCTGGGAGCCAGGACCATCTGGCACAGGGGCTTGGTGTGGGATTTTAGAGTTGGATAGCCACTTGCAGGCTGTGTGTCTTAACCTCTCAGACTGTGGGTTTCCTCACTTGTGAAGTGAGGATGGTTTAAAAACTCCCCCACGGAGTTACTCTGTGTCTAGCACCCAGCCCAGTCCTTGGGGCATGTGCTCAGTGGAGAGTCGTACTTACGGCCATTTGATTATTGTGGCACCAGAGCTCTGTCCTGTCACAGGCACGGGGCTGCAGGGGAGAGAGGAAAGGAGAAGGGGACAGAGTCTGCCGCTCTGCCCCTGTGGCAGCCATCCCAAATGAGCAAATGGCTCTCAGCGGGGCATGGGGAACGGAATCTCTTTTCCTGGCTGGCTGTGGCTGGCTAGCCTCAGGGCAGCTGCCTGTTCCCAGGTCTGGGGTTCCAGGCTGGGTGGCTGAACCATGTGGGGTGGGTCGGGCGGGGCCTGGGCAGCTGACAGGGCCTCCAGGGCTGTTGGGGGCGGGTGGCTAGGAGGCCAGCTGCAGCCCCAGAGTGGAGCAGAGCCAAATCATACTTTAACCCATTCTGTTCCTGTGAGGTGTTGCCCTTCCAGGCCTGGAAATGGCTCCTTTTCTCTTTGGATTGTCTCATTTGACCTGCACCTTCCTCTTGAGACCTGGGGGGCTTTGGCAAGAAGTGCCAGGACTATATGTGGCCTGTGAGACGTTCACTTGGGCCTATTTAAAAATTTGGAATGGTTCCCATAAACTTTCAGATTTCTGGTTTCCCTGGAAAAACCAGAAGACCGGGCCCTCTCAATGTACTCTGGGTGGCAGCTTTGGGTGAGTTGGGGTCCAGTGGGATCATTCACAACCCAGTTGTTCCCATACCCTTGATGTTTATTTCTGGCACCTGCCTGGCTCCACTGCCATCATTTGTGATCCTATCAGCTCTAAACTCTTCTGTCTGAGCTTGAATGCCTGGGGGTCTCTCCACCACTGCTTGATCACCTCCCGTACTGGCAGCCTCACCACCTCCCAAGTGGACCGTCCATCCGACTTGCTGCTTAGAGAATCCCATCTGTCCCTTCTTGACATCTTTCTATAATGACTTGCACTGGCTGGTCCCGGTTTGAAGAGGCCACACAGCAAGCTTGGTCCATCTTCCCAGTGACTGCCCTTCAGATTCCTGAAGACAGCTTTGAGTCCTCTCCTCACCCCGAGCCTGCCCCTCTGGGCTGAGCATTGCCAGTTTCTTCACTTTCCCAATGATGATGTGGTTTCAATACCCCACATTACCCTGATGCCCCTTCTTGGCCATGTTCTTGTGGACCCCTGAGCTTTTTGCAGCCTCTCTGTCACTGCCCTACTGACCCTGAGGGCATAAGACCACTCAGACACTCCTGGGGTCCCACTCGTATTAAAAGGGGAGAGTTAATAGCAATGCCAACTACTCCCAAATACCCATGGCATTTCCCAGTGGGGCATTATGGTTATTTTTCTTCATGTGTCCACCTCTACTTAATTTTTTTCCTATAATCTGGATGGTTAAAAAAGGTAATAAAGCAAAGGGCTTGGGATGAATTCACTTTAACCAGCGATGGTGGCTGCCTGGGCCAGGAGTGAGGAGAGGAGGAGGAGGACCGGGGTGGGGCCCTGCCTCAGGGGACAGCCTGGTGCACCCAAGTATTAGGCACTGAGAGGATGAGAGGCCTAGGGGAAGAGGGTCCACTTACCTGGGGATCTGGGGAAGCCTTTGGATAGCAGAGGTAGGGGGGCCTTTTAGGTGCTAGGGATAGCAAGAGCAAAGGCCCTGGGGCAGGACAGCATTTTCCTGGAATGCAGGGGCGGGGCATACAGGGATAGAGCCTCAGCGGGAAAGGAAAAGGGTGCCAGGTTGGGAAGCAGAGGGGCTGGGCCAGGTGATGGCAGATTCAGGATGCAGAGTGAGGACTGGAGAGGTGGCTGTGAAGTTGCTGAGCGCATCAGCAAGAGTGCCTGTCCCTGTGACAGTGGCAGGGCTGGAGTCCGAGCTGGATTCCACTCTGGTTTCTCCCATCTGTAGCTCTGTGACCTTGGCCTTCTCATGGGAAATGAATAGGAAGGATGTAAGGATTACATGAGTGATGCTCAGGGAGTGCTTAGCCCATGCAGGCCCCAGCTCACCCTGGGTCCAGCTTGGGTCTTTAGGATCTTGCTGGAAGTCAGAAACTCTGTGCTAAGCTTGTCCAGTGCTCACAGCTGCCCAGCAACAAGCCGGGTGCTATTCTGCCCCCAGTTTACAGACACTGAGTTGGAGGCTCAGGACTAACATCCAGGCCTACTGGGCGCGTGCTTTTCTTTCCACTACCCTGACCCACTGCTCAGAAGGTTTGGGGTGAAGCTCCTAGGCTTGTATCTGACCTGGATGCCTTTCAAGGGCATCTCTGGTTTCCAGAGAATATTTTTCTAAGGGCTTTACCTGTCTAAGATTGGCTGCAGGGTGGAAGGGGAGCTTGCTGCCAGGGGGCTAGCACTGGGTGGGGCCTGGGCCTCACCTGGCAGGAGCGAGAGCACGTGGCATGGCAGGTAAGGGGGAGTCGCGTTATTTGGGGTGGGGGACCCTGGGCCGTAGCAGCTGGCAGAGGGACTACAGGCTTCCTTTTTTCCTGAGGTCTTTTTAGCGTCTTTCTAGCCTGGATGGCTATGGCATGTCCACTTGTTCGCAGGGTTGGGTTGAGCTGGGCTCAGAGTGACTTATCTGTCCCAGTGAGCTCTGAGGGGGCCAGGTGTTCAGCCTACAGAGGGGCCTGGGTGGTGGCAGTGGCTGCTGCTGCCTTCTGTCGTCAGACAGAGTGTCTGGTTGCATTAGGCTTCTTGGGGCCCTGCCTGTGCCCTCTACACCCCGAGACTGGAGTCTGCAATCTGCAGTGACTCAGATGTACTTCTTTCTGGGTGTGAAAGTGTGTTGAACGCAGAAAGCTCCACACAAATGCCAGTGGCTTTGTTTGTTGAGGGACCTTGGCTGCTCTCATGAGCTAAGGACATAACCACTGCCCTCAGTGGGCAACTGTTACTGGGCTTGCTGCTGTCCTGCTGTGTGCCCCTGGGGAGAGAGGACACTCCTGCCCCTGACCCCTGGTGTCTGTCCCCAGCTCCCAGAGTCTGGTTCAGATGCCACAGGGCACATGGAGATGCTGGAAGGAGTCCTTTAGAACAGGGAACAGGAGTGTTTCCTCTGGCAGTGTAAACCCACCCAGAGGCTGCCCTCTGGAAGCCAGGGTGTGTGCCATGAGGGGAGAGGAGGAGCCACGTCTGTGTCTGCGGGTGTGGAATGGAGACTCTGGGGCCTCAGAGCCTTCCTTGTCAGCACCTCTTCTTCCAGGCAGTCCTCCTCTTGCCTTCTTGGGGTTTCTGGAGTGAGTGGGACTTGGGTGTTAATTTTGATTCCACTGCCCATAAGCGGCACTGCCTTGTTCCCTAAAACCTCTCTGAGGCCTCTCACCCGGGTGGGAGGGTTGAATGACAGGCTGCCCCTGGAGCCTGGCCGCGTGCGGACACATGGAGTTTGTTGGCAGTGCGGCTTCCACTGCTGTGCACCAACCAGCCTTTCCAGGGACCCCGAGGGCCGGCCCCTGCTGCAGTGGACCAGATGTGTGTTTTGGGATGGTGTAGGGAGCTCCACTGTGTGGGTGTCCGCGCATGATGTGTGGGCTGCTGTGTTTTGATCGGAGGGAGCCAAGCTGATTTTCCTGGCCCATCTCTCCACCTTCCAAAGCAGAAAGTTAAATAAACGCAGCCAAGTATTATCATAGGATGCAAGGAAAATGAACTCCGTCCCCATGGGCGGCCCACATCTGGCAAGTGTTGGGCCTTGCAGGGCTGTGGGATGAGACAGATGTGATTGGGGGTGGGAAGGGCTCTGTGTACCCCCTACCCAGGGATGTGCCTCCTTCCGAGGCTTTCTGCCACCCACAGGGCCTGTGGGGGCTGCCGGCATCTTGCCTTTAGCTGCACCCCTTCCCATCTGCAGGCCCTTGCTGAGGCCTTGCCCTTTCGGCCAGCCTTCCCCTAAGCCTTTCTGAGGCTGACTCTTCCTGGCCCAGTCTGTTGCTTGACCCTGGAAGTGCAGCTCGTGGTCAAGTCCCTGGGCCCTTGGGGGGAGTGGTCCGGCCCCTGGGGAAGCGGCCTTACTCATCAGATGATTTCCATCTCTGCTAAAGGCTGCGCAGGAGGATGAGCCCTGTGCTGGAGGGCAGCTTGCCTCTTACTGGAGTGTGTATTAGTGTGGTTGGTGTGTTCCACATCCCTCCACTGTCCTCTGCCCAGCACTGCCTTTGGTGTGTGACACTCGACACTGGCTGTCCTCAGATGGGCTGGATGAATTCCTGGAGTTCCATGTAGGACAACTGACAATGTAGGAAGTGAAGAAGGGGGACGGGAGGCAGGGAAGAGTGCCCCCCATTCATCTGTTTATCAGAGGTGTCAGCACTGCCCAAATGGAACATTTCACTGGGGGCCTGCGGTGATCGGTGATCTCGGTGGCTGATAGGTGAATGATTCTTTATATATTTATTCCTTTGTCTATTAGGAAAATGTTACTTTTTATGTTATTCTAATAGCTAGTAGAAAAATTGTTACTAGCACACCAGATGTATGATTTCATAAGTAGTGCTGCTTGGGGAGAAGCTAGGAGAAAAGGAATTTAAGTAAAAGAAGGGAGTTTATGGAAAGAAAAGCATTTGGTAACTGCCAAGTGCTGGGGGTATGTGCTCCTGGCAGAAGTCTGGGGAATGCCGTCATCAGAGGAGTCCCCTGCCAGTGCTGGGGCCTGGAGAGGCCCAATCCCTGCTCAGGAGTGTCCGCTCAGGTAGACCCCTGCTGAGGACCTCCCCCATGGCATCTTGGGAATGCCAGGCAGGTTTGGTTTCAGGAAGACCTGCATTGCTGGGACCAGCTGCCAGGTGGAGATGCTTGGGGGGCCCTGAAGGCCCTCCCCATGTGTACTCTACCCATGGTGGGTGGGTGCTGGGGCCAAGCTGGAGGACACATCTGTGCCAGTGAAAGTCCCCTTCCCAGATCAAACTCATTAAAAGAACCAACTCGTTAAGCCATAAAATATTATGATTGCCCCTGCCCCTGGGACATCCATGTGGAATGACAGAATGTTTGGAAATGGTCATTGCACTCCATTCTTATAGAAGGCTTGATACTTTTAATATGAAGGAGGTGGAGGACAAAGTGCCTGTAGTTAGCAGCTGTACTGTGTACCCACACATGGTTGAGGTAGCACATTTTACGTTGTGTCTTTCTTACCACAAAAAAGTGTGAGGGAGAAGAGCAACATGTAAATAGAAAATCAAGGAGAGGTGTGTCCAAAATACACATGCAAGTATACACACATATACACAGGTATACACACACAGGTATATACATATGTATACACACGTGAGTATACACACCCGAGTATACACACCCGGGTATATATGTACACGAGTATACACACACTAGTATACACACACACACCCGAGTATACACACACATGGGTATACACACACTAGTATACGCATACACACCCGAGTATACACACACGGGTATATACGTACACGAGTATACACACACTAGTATACGCATACACACCCGAGTATACACACACGGGTATATACGTACACGAGTATACACACTCTAGTATACGCATACACACACGAGTATACACACACGGGTATATACGTACACGAGTATACACACTCTAGTATACGCATACACACCCGAGTATACACACACGGGTATATATGTACATGAGTATAAACACACGAGTATACACACACTTGGGTATATACGTACACGAGTATACACACACGGGTATATACGTACACGAGTATACACACACTAGTATACGCATACACACACGAGTATACACACACGGGTATATACGTACACGAGTATACACTAGTATACACATACACACCTGAGTATACACACACGGGTATATACATACACGAGTATACACACACTAGTATACACATACACACACGGGTATATACGTACACGAGTATACACACACTAGTATACACATACACACACGAGTATACACACACATTGTAGAATAAACACACAAATCAGTTTTCAATAAGAGACTCAGTTTCCTCTGCTGGTGTTTAAAATGAAGCACATGTGTAACAAGTAACTGACATTTATTTATAATATGTTAGCTCAGAGGATAAGTTGTTAAGGGGTCATAAAAAATATTAGTTTCTACTTTATGGTGGTTTTTCTTCAAACAAAAGTGGAAAAAAGGAGTGGGATGCTGGTCTCACCCCCCTCTTCCTTCCCACCTGAAACAGCAAATAGACCTGGATGGATGCTCAGTCTCCCTGCCTCTTGAGGGGCTGGACCCTTGGCTGGCGTGCCCACCTTCAGGACCCTAATGCACGTTCGGCCACTTCCATCTAGCCTGCTGTGTGGGTTGGGGCTGGGGCCCCTCCCTGCAAAGCTGGGTGCCCTCTGCTATGTTGACCTTCCCTCCAAGTTAGACAGTTGTGGGGCGAGAACCCAGTGTTGCTACCGAAACACGATGCAGGAGCCAGATCCCATCATAAATCCACGTTTATATGCTGCACATTTCTGGTTAACAAGACCATGCAGAGACGACTGTATGAAATGAAATATATATGAATGAGGAGATTAACCTCAAGGAGAGATGGGATTAAACAGGAGGTCACCCAGTTTGGGCCCAGGCCGGCAGTTCCCTGGAAAGGGAATTTTCAGAAAACATCCCAATCCTGAATGGATTTGCTGGGGCACAGAAACAGCAATCCTATTTAGTGGTGCCCACTCTGTGCCAGGCACTGAGCTAAGCTCTCTACCTGTGTTATCTCACACTGAACGGGAATTTTATTATCTCATGTTTCTGGTGAAAATAGATGCTCATTGCCTAGGTAGAGTTTGTGTCAACTTAGGCTGGCACGCACAGGTCTGCGCTCTGCAGACTCATCTCTGGAGGGTTCAGAAAAGAGGAGTCTTTTCAACCCCTACCTTCCTGATGAGCTTCTGCTTTTCTAAGAAGGTACACGTGGCTTGGGAGGCTTGGCCAGCCAAGAGCATTGGCTCCACATAGGCGGAGAGAGGCAGGCTGGCGTGGTGTTAAATGTGTGAGTTTTGGAGCTGTGCTGCCCTGGCCTCACTTCTGGGCTCTCCCTCTTGTTGCTTCTGTCCTTGGGCCACTTCGCAAAGTTCACTTGGGCCCTGGTTTCCTCATCTGTAGAGCCCTTACATGGTTGAGCCTGAACATGGTAACAGGTGTTAAGAGTGTTGCTCAGAGTGTGCTCACTAAAGTTTCGTGGTTATTGTTCTTGGTGTCTCTGATGTGCGCTGCCTGGTGCCAGGTGAACTAGAAGGCGAGAGGAGGAGAGACTTCCTTAAGGGGGTGTGGGCGAAGAGTTGTGGGCAGCATGTTATGCTGTGGATCCTGGTTTCCATACAGGCACCTGGGTGTTGGGCTCTGAGCCATGCACATCACCTCATTTGGTCTTCAGAGCCACCTTGTAGGGTTGCTGTGTATAGAAAAGGTACCTAATGTGCACAGGCCACACAGCAAACCTTGGCAGATGGGGACTGGATTCTAAGGCTTTGACCACACCCTCCTTGCAGATGACGGCTAACTCTGCTAACTCTAGTCTCAGCTGGAGCGGTCAGGGAGAGCTTCTTGGAGGAGGTGAGCTTGAGCTCGGGGAAGTGTTTCTGACCAGGGGAGAAGGGGTCCCTGTAGCTGGTGGTCAGGATGACCTTTGGGGCCTGTGTCCACATTTCCCCATGGGCAGAATCCTACTTCAGATTTCCTCTAGAAACTATTTTTTTGCCAAATTTGATTTTATTAGATTTTTCTGAGCCTCATCTTTGAGCAGGAAAGATTTTGCTTGTGTTAAAAAAGATCCAAAGACTTTTAAGATTTTTGTCCACAATTATTCTTTCTAAAGTGGGATTTGCCTGTTAGTGTAAAAGGCTGTTAGGATTTTAACTGTGGTTAAAGTCGAGACTCCTCCTAGCTCTGGGCTGGTTTTCCTACCTCTGAGCCTTCTGCAGGGCTATGACTGTGGACAGAAGGGCCCCACCTCTGAGCTCTGAGCTCCTTCCTGTCCTGGTGCTTACCTTTCACCTTTCACCTTCCCCGTCTCATCCCCCTTTGATGTCTACATTCTGAGTCCAAACCATTTCTACTCATTGCTGTGTTGTTCTGAGTTTGGGGTTCACTTCGCATCCTCCGTTGTATGGCAGTGCCTCATTCATTTCTTCACTCTCTCAGCTCCTGTTTGCCAGCCCTTGGGGGACAGTACCCAGCTTATTAGGCAACTGGAAGTGCTCAGGGCTCATACAGGAAGGAAGTGGCCAAATGCCTGCTGGTCGTATGTCCCAGAGTCTAAAATCCTCTTTGTATTTTTTTTTTTTTTTTTTGTGATAGGGTCTCACCCGGTCACTGGGGCTAGAGTGCAGTAGTGTGATCATAGCTCACTATAGCCTCATATTTCTTGGCTCAAGTGAGCCTCCCAAGCAGCTGGGACTACAGATGCATGACACTGTGTCTGGGTAATTAAAAAAATTATTTTTTGTAGAGATGGGGTCCTGCTGTGTTGCCCAGGCTGATCTTGAACTCCTGCATTAATCCATCTTCCTGCCTTGGCCTTCCAAATGCTGAAATTACAGGTATGAGCCTGATACATTCTTTGTCCCAAAAGTCCTGCTTCTGAGAACTAACCCTAAGCAAATCATTGAACAGGTTTGTGGCCAGGTATGATGTATGGGCATGGATTCTCCCATAGCAGAACACAGTTGGAAGAAGCCCAGGTGCCCAGCAGCAGGGGTTATTTGGAGGCTCCTGTGATGGACTCAGGCCATCATTAATAGAGACAGTGTTGGTCTCTGTTGTTGATGTGAAAAACTGTTCACTGCGTACTGTTGAGTTAGAAAAGCAGGTTGCAGAGCATTTTGGTTCTTTAATCACATATATCCTCACAGCCTTTTGGAAGGATATAACAGTGTGTTTATACATGGAGAAAGTTGTGCTATTAGTGTCAGTTTCAACTCACAGCTATTTCCTAGATTTCTACATTGTGCCTGAGGTACTTATATCAGAAACTTTATAAAAAAGTGAAAAATATGCTTATTCTAGGAAGCCACAGGAAATACACTCTAAGTGAATTCTCTGTTTCTATCATACTTGGGACGTGAGGGCAAAGCCGGTGCAGGAAGGTGGGCTCCCTGCAGGAGGCTGAGGGGCCGCAGCACCCTGTGCAGCCTCTTGTCCCTTCTCTTCTGTCCCTCCTGTAGCGCTGATTCCTCAGCCAGGGGTGTGTGCACTGCGCCCCTCGCTTCCCAGTTTGGTGTGCAGCAGTGTCCTGGTCCGTAGCTTGATATTGCCCCTGGAGGGGTGTTTACACTAAAGAAAATGGCAAGACCTACAGACCTGAGCCTTTATCTCCCGAGAGCCGCCTGTTAAATGTTGGTCAGCACACCACTGTCCCAAGTGGTTTCCCAGTCAACCCCAGGCGCTGTGTGCTTGGGGAGACCCCAGAGATGAACTGTCCTCTTAGGAGGGACTGAAGGAGTATTCTGTACCCCTGGATCATGCTGGGGCCTGGGGGAGAGTGAGTGAGTCACTTGGGTATCCTTGGCTAATGCTACTTAGTCTGGAACCAGAGCTGTGCTTGATGGATGGAGAAGTGAAATAGAGGGGTGAAGAATTCTGGTCCTGGCTGCACCCCCACCTCCCTCCACCCCCACTTGGCTCCACCCCCACCTGGCTCTATGGCCTTTGACAAATTGCTTAGTCTTAGTTTTCTTATCTGTAAAATGGGGCACTTATCTCATGGCTGTCCGGGCCAAGGGTTCTCAAGTCCCAGCAAGCATCAGAATCACCTGAGGGTCTCGTGAAAATACAGACATCAGGGTCCCACCCCCAGTCACTCCAGTGTCGTGTGTCTGGGATGGGGCCTGAGGTTCTTCCTCATTTCTGACAAGCTCCCAGGTGTTGCTGCTGTTGCTGGTCTGGGGACTGCTTCGGAGAAGCCTGACTTCAGGCAACTAAATGCTTCTGAAGTGCTGACCGCAGTGCTGGACACAGAATGAGGGCTCAGGAATGCTTGGCTGCTTATTCAGAGGTGGGAGCACTGTGGCCTAGAAGCTAGGATACCTGGGTTCCGGGTCTGCCTTTGTCACCGCATCTGCGCCCGTGGGTAAGCTATTTCTCATCTCTGGGACTGTTTCCCCTTCTGTGAAGTGGGTCAGCAAAGCCCCGACTTGGAGGCAGCAGCTGAGGAAACATCTGTAGAAGCCTCTGGTGGCAGGTGATTCTGATGCAGGGTGGCAGGGTGGACGCGGGACTGGGGCTGAGCTGGTGACTGTCTCCTTGCTCACCTGGGACCGGCCCAGAGCCGCAGGCTGCCACGGTGCACGCTCTTGCCAGTCCCCCGGGGCCGCCAACTCACCCAGCCTGGCTCCTCTTCTGACAGAGCTGCGAGGGACTCTTTGAACAAGAGAAGAGAAAGACGTTGTTTTTGTTCACTCGGGTGCATGGCCTTTGCGATGTTGTCTGCGCGTCTTCTTAGTTCCCGATCCTGTTTTCCACTAACGTTGACACATCAGGTGGCTTTGTGATATTCGGTTTCCTTTGCTTTTCCTGCCCCGTGGCTGGGCCGGGCTGGACCGGGGCTGAACAAGGCGTGGCTAGCTGGACGTCCATAGCTCCCTCCTTCCTTCCTTTCCCTCGTTTGCGCTGGGCTGAAGCCACGCTGGAAAGCATCTGCACTGGCCTTGGAGACCGGGGCTGCTTCTGGACAGCTGCTGTGCCTCTGTGGGGCTTCATTTCCTCATCAGAAAAGTTTGGGTTTTTAAGGGTTCCTCAGAGTGGGGCTGGGAAGATGGAGTGGGAGCCAGTAAGTGGGGTGCCCAGCACCATGCAGGATACCACTTGGGCTCAGGGAAGCTTGGCTTTTCCGGCTTGAGTTGGACACATCCCCAAGCACGTGTGTAGATCTGTGTGCATGTGTGTGTGTGCCCAGGTACTTGGAGGCAAGGGAAGTTCCATGGACCAGGACAGAGAAGTCCAATACATTTTTTTTTTTTTTTTTTGAGACAGTCTCACTCTGTCACCCTGAGTAGAAGGCTATGGCATCGTAGCTCACAAAACCCCCAAACTCTTGGGCTAAAGAGAGGCTCTTGCTAGTTTTTCTTTTTTTTGGTAGAGATAGGGTCTCAGTCATGCTCAGGCTGGTCCTTAACTGAGACCAAAGGGTCCACCTGCCTCAGCTTCCCAGAGTGCTAGGATTATAGGCACGAGCCACTGCACCCAGCCAGCCCCGTAGACTTTACCCTACTTTGTTGGACCTTTGAAGCTGCTTCCATATCAAATAGATAGAGTTCCCTGATCAGTGGGCGGTGTCCTTGGCGGGTGTAGGGTGAGGAGCTGGATATGCCCACATGTTCTCTCCTGGGCCTAGTGAGAAAACTCTTTGTCTAATACTTAAAGAAAACTGTATCTCACATTCAGTGTCCTAAACATCATCATCATCACCATCTTTTTTAGCAGGGGAGAGTAGAGGAGGGAGGAATCAAGTTTCCGCAGAGGTGCTCAAGCTGCAGCTTTTGCTGGCGTTGTAGCTTCGGCTTCCTCTGCAGAATCCCCCAGCCCTTCTCTTTCCGGTGTGTTTAGCAGGTGTGGAGTGATGGTGTGGAATGAGAGGGTGAGAGGAAGGTTGGCTGGCACAGGAGCTGAGCATCCTGGCTGTGATCTGTGGGGGTTCCATACACAGGAACACTATCCCTGCGCCTTCAAGGGGACGGGAAGGCAGTGATGCCAGAGGATTGGTGGCCTTGCTATGGCTGTGGTGAATCTCAGTGGGAAACTTGATCTCACTCTTCAAAACTCAGCCCTTCTATCTTCCAGGCAGAGTGAACCCTCAGCAGACAGCCAGGAACCTGGGGGAAGAAGGGGAGCTTGAGTGATCCCAGGAATGTGAACTCACATTGATTGCGTGTTTCCCTGGAGCTAAGTGCTTCAGGAATATCCTCACTCCTGTGTCTTGCTCCTGCGGGGTTGGGACCGCTGTTATCCCCGTTTTCCAGGGGAGACCAAAGAGCAGAGTGGATCTGCAAAGGGCACAGCGAGGGGATGGGCATGGGCAACCCCACTCTGGGCCCACTCCCTGAACCCCTGCATTTCATAGCTTCTGTTCAGGTCCCCTGCTCTCCCTCATCTATATGGCCGGATGAGCTATAGGTGACTTCTGGAAGGGTCAGTTTTCCTATAGGGATGGCTCAACTTCCCTTGTGGAACTCTCAGACTCTTACTGGATGTCTTTCTGCTCTGTTTCATACATCGTAAGGCAAGGAGATGAAGAGAGGCAGTGGCTGAGCTAGATTTAGGGGGATTTGCCAGGGGAACAAAGTTTATGGGAGAATCTCTAGGAGTGTCGAATCTTCCATAGGCGCTAGCTCTGTAGGGAGTGTTTGGGGATGAGGGGGTCAAGCATTGCCAAACTTGCCGTCAAAACCTCTTACAGAGTCGCCAACTTGGAGACCCACGTCCCATCTCTCCATGAGTCTGAGAACAGTTTTTCCTCCAGTGTTGGAGTATATTGCCTTTAAAAACATTTTATTTTATTTATTTAATTTTTAAAGTACTAAATCAGGTAGAAGCAGGCTTCTGGTTAGGAATGGAGTTGTCTAAATCATACATTTCTTGAAAAAAATAGGTTTCTTTATATACTAGCCCCAGCCTCATCCTGGGGATGTGCCCGTGTGTTGAGGGTGTGAATGTGTGGACAGAGAGGTCAATGAGGGGCTAAAGGGCCCTTCCCTCCTCTCAGGACATGTGCTGCTTACAGCGGTGGCCTTACCTGTGCTGTCTCATCTGTTGGTTTTCTTTTCATCAAGTGGTCAGGGTGAATCATGAGTTAAATCAGGTGATTGTGATGTGACCCTGTTATGGTGTCTTGGCTTCTCTGAGGGTCTGAACTTGGTGCTCAGGAGGCGTTGGGTGGCTGTTGCTGTAACTACAGAGAGCCTTGAATTTTCCCTACAAATACCCTCCCCCCATACACACACACTGACCCTATCCACTTCCTAGAACCCATCCCACCCACCCACCCCAATGGGAGCCTGGAAAATGTGGGCTGGGTGGTTTGGTTTGACTGCACTAGACCTGATTTCAGAGCTAGTCATGGGCTGTAGGAAAAGGTTGGCCATGACCTTATGCAAAGAAATAGGCACCCCTTCCTTTGGGCATTCATAGCCCTGCACTAGGACACCATGTGTGGTGGGGCAGAGTGTGGATTAAATTTCAGCTCCCTCTCACTGTTGTTGCCTGGCCTTGTGCAGTGCTCAAACTGCACAACCATACATGATGAACCTTTTGGCTTTGTCTGTGCTTTTTTATTCCTGGAAGTTGCCTAGTAATTAGGTGGGAGCAGTGACACTCTTATTTCATGCTTTGCAATGAGATTCTGTGCTCTCTGCCTCCTTTATCTGCCTTGGCCTTGGCCTGGTGTAGGTGAGAGGGTTTCACTAGGATGAGCTAAGGAGAGGCAGTCACGTGCTCTTTGCCTGGTTCACCACCTCCCCGGGACAGGGGTCCCCAGGGAACCTCTGCCAGGCCAAGGTGGGCCCAACCCTCCCGTGGGGTGGGATGACTCTGGGCCGGCAAGCACAGGTTGGTTCCTGAGGCCCTGGGAACACCAGGCAGAGGTGGGCTGAACTGGGAAAACTCCCAAGATGAGAGCTGTTGGTCTAGTGGTTCTTAAACCTTTCTTTTCTTTTTTTTTTTTCTGCTGGGGGGGGAGGTTCTCGATTTTTTGATGAAGTCTGTGGATCCTTTTCCCAGAAAAATGCCCATCTGTACTCATGACCAGAGGCTTCACAGCCTTCCTGGAGCCTCAGAGCCCCTGAGCAGCTGCCCTGGTGTAGATTTTGCTTTTCAGAATGGGGCTCTCTGGGTCCTGCCCTGGCCGTGCAGGCAGCCTTCTCTGAGCCTTGGACCAGCTTGTCTCTCTCCTCCACCTCCTGATAGTTTTTGCCTTAGAACTTGTCCTCTGAGCTCTCCTGCTTCTGACCTGCACCTTCCCAACCAACCAGGTCCCACCTGACTTTGACAACCCCCTGAAAGGGGCCCTAGCCCTGTCAAGATTCAACTGCTGTTCCAGGCCCCACCTCAGGCCCCCACCTTCCCTTTCTGTCCCTCCCCCCATTCCCCTGCTCTGTCTCCTCTGGCTCTTTGAGGTGTGGGGGCAACCCCTGGGTGGAGGGCTCTGCTCTCTTGGTAGCACTGGGACGGTGGTGTGCACAGGGGCCTGCCTGGTGCTACTTGCTCTCTGCTGCTGGATGCCTTAAGTCCATGGGCCTAGCACACAAGGCTTTGGGTCTGGTGGTGGAAAGGCCCATGCCAGTGCAGGGTGGGTAAGCCGTGAGCACTTACAGAATGGCGGTGTGAGGCTACTTAGCACCTGCTGTGGAGTTGAGGAGATGGGGTTCAGAAGAGCTCACTACCACATAGGTCAGCTGGCCAGCCATAGCTGGTGATCCCACAGCTGAGGGTAAACACGAAGTTCTCAGCTACGTGAGGCCCTGGCAGAGCTTCAGAATCCTCCTTAACACACCCAGGAGCCATGGTTGATGGTCAGAACTGTTCTTGAACTGCTACCTCCTGGTAGATGGCCTCTGAGTGCCGTCAGGCCTCTTTGGACCCCTTCTTTTCCATTGTTGAGGATGCTGGTTCCCACAAGGTCCTGAAAGTCCCCCAGGTCTTTAGAGATGACCACAGTTACCCCCTTCCTCCATTCAGGAGCTCCTTTGAAGGGCTTTTTTCATCACCCTCTGTCCAGGGCTGCACCTTTGAGCATTGCTCACCAGGCCTCATGGCTTGGGGGAAGTATTTTAGGACAGCTGCAAGGTTCACGATCGAGTCTATCCCCACCTACTTCCCAGGGCCACCTTGCTGTTGGGGTCACATTTATCCCTGGAAAGTTTCCTGTCCTTGGTGCACTGCTGAGGGTTCCCCTCGTGTACATGGAGCCACTCCCTGCTTCTCTCCGTGAATTGATTATGTGGCCCGGGTTTTCTGTTTAGTGCCAGCCCCACCCCAGACATGAATGCCCTGTATTTAAGGCCTGGGGAGATGTGGGCAGCCAGATTGTAGTGTTACCTACAGGGGGAGGGGATAGGTGTGTCTGTGGCAGTGTTACTCACTCCCTAGCTCAGAACAGAGCTCAGCCCCCAGAAGGCCCTATGTAGTATTAGGCCTGTTTGCTTATTCACTAAAAAGTTTGTTGAGCACCTATCAATATTTTTGCGTTGAGCTAGACACTGGACTGTAGCGATGAGCAAGACAGGTGTAGCCCATGACCTAGCAAGCGGGGGGGCAGGCAAAAACTGTCAAACAAGTAGGTGGGGTGGAATAACGAATGGGGGTGCAGGCTGTCGGGGGCTGAGCAGGGAGCAAGGTGCAAGGTCATGTCATGGAATCTGAGCAGGCAGCTTGGGGGCAGTGCTGGTAGTGTAGGCCAGAGTAGCTGCTGCCTGGCAGTGGGGTCTGGGGCCAGTCCTGACCCTTTGCATCCCTCAAGCTCTTGTGCATGTGGGAGTGTGCAAGTACACGCACACACATATGGATGGAGCATTCCTTCGGTCTGCTGCCTGGCTCCAGCAGGGAGTTAGTTTTGGGGGTCCCTTTGAAACAAAGAACACAAAGTGCCCATCGCCCCCCAAGGTGACTGACTAGGGTGGAAGAGACGTTGGAGCAGAGGGACAGGGTGTTAAGCACGCAATAGGTCTTACTTTTGCAAATGTTACAAAAGAAGTTAGGAATCCCAATGTCCCTGGGGGCTTGTGCAGGAGAAGGGCCTGGGCTGGAGCTTGTTTAGAGCCAGCAAGGCCTGCATCATTCACACCTACCCCGTGTACCTCTGAGTGTGCACACACTGGGCTTGTGCTCCCTCCTGGTGTGTGTACGCTCCGTGTGCCCTCTGGTGTGCACACTCTCACCTTGGGCATCTCTCTGTGTGCACACGCTCACCTGTGCACTCACCCTGTGCACCCACTCTGCCCTGCCCACCGTCCACAGGGGTGGGTGTCCCTGCGTTCTCCTTGAGACTGGGCAGGTGGGGGTGAGTGCAGTGGTGGCAGTGGTGCCAAGTATCTTATATAGGACCAAGTTAGAGGTGGAGTCTGGGGAAATCTCCAGAAAGCACCTAGTTCCCCTGGGGGCTTAGCCCCTTTGGTGTGCTGTCTACACTGGCCTCTGTGCTGACCAGGTTGTCTCTGGGCCATGTAGTCCTTGGTGTGCATTGTGGCTCTGTGGTGGAATTCCATTTCAGGTGTGTCAGGGGCTCACCTGGCCACCCCAGCACCTGGCTGCAGCCGCAGGCGGGGCCTCCCTCTCTCCATGTCTGCTGCCCCTGCTAGGTCGGCCCTGGTTGAAGGCCCAGTGTGGACAGAAGAGTCCAGCTGGGAGAGGAAAACCTCACTACTAGTCTGGGCAGCATAGGGCCCGGTTGGGGTGGTATGTGCATTGATTTTTCTCACCAAGAATGTATAAAAGATGGTGCGGTTATGCTTTCAATAAACAAAGAATGTGAGGAGGCTGGGCATGGCTCACACCTGTAATTCCAGCACTTTGTGAGGCCAAGATAGGGGAATCGCTGGAGGCCAGGAGAGCAAGGCCAGCCTGGGAAGTATAGCAAGGACCTTTCTCCCACCCCTCTCCGGGTGGTGGCACATGCCTGCTGTGCTGGCTACTCAGAAGGCTGAGGCAGGAGGATCACTTGAGCCCAGGAGTTTTAGGTTGCCATGAGCTATGAGTGCATCACTGTACTCCAGCCTGGGCAATGGAACAAGACACTATCCCTAAAAAACAAAAACAAACAAACAAACAAACAAAAAGACGGAATGTGGGCCAGAGGATGGCATGTGAGTGGGGTGGTGCCCGCAATTGCAGAAAAATTCATTCATGACCAAGTCACAGGCCCCTTGCCATGCAGGGAGGGAGGTGGCTCCAGGGCCTCCAGCCTGTGGTGTAGATGCTTCTCCAAGTAGGGGCTTCTGCAGTGATGCCTGCCACTGTTGACTCCCCCAGCCTCTTCCTGCACTGCAGGCCTGTCTGGAGGTCATGGGCCCTGAACAGAGCCTGACTCTCCCCAAAAGGCTCCACAGTGGGGGATGTTTTCATATTCTCTGTTCCGTTGTGGCTGAGGCCACATCTTTGCGGGGGAATGACTTGGCATCTTGGGGAGGACCATCCTGAAGTTCATTGACTTGGGAAGTCACACTTCATCACAGCCGTGAGTGGGCCCAAGTGTGGAGACTGTCTGTCCTGACACGTGGGGAATACAAAGAACAAAGGAGAACGGGGGTCATATCCTGATAACCTGTGGATGTGGGGTTCAGGAATCCACGTAGACCTTGATGGAGGCGTCTAACAAAAAGGCTACACAGTAAACTTGTGCATTATCATTAGCCTCTAATAGAAGGAGAGTGTGTGTGTGTACGCGCGCGCACGTGCTTGTGTGTATAAGTAAAAGATGAAGTATTAGGGAAACTGATTTTTAGGTGTGGTAACGGATGCTGTCGACAGTGCTTCTTTCATACGTGGCCACTTCTGATAGCTTCAAGCATTGGCTGCCTACGTTTTGAGGCTGTCTGGTTGGAATTATCTTAGTGAGTAATATCAGTTTTGTCAGACATGAGGTCTTGATTCATATTTACAAAGCTGCATTTTTGAAAACCCACCCCAGATGTAAACAGCTAAGTAAAACAATAGCTTTTAGTTCCTGCTCAGATCTTCTCTGCTTTTCATTGTCTGGATTCCGAGTTTTTACTCTCAGGATGAAAACTTGAAAAGACAGAGCACTTTGTCTGCATTCCTTGGCCTGTTGTACATCACGTGGATGGCCCCTCTTTTGGGGGGCTGTTTTTGAGGATTAAAAGAAACACGTTCCCAAGGCGCCAGTGGGGTAGTGAGTTTGTGGGTGGACAACGAACGGGGCAGGCTCAGCACCCGACTGTTTGAGAAGTGGCACCAAACCCAGCTGAATGTCTCCAGCAGAGACAGCCTTGATGTTAATGCCTGGCCCTGTACAGGCACAGCACAGCACAGGATCATCCTAGTCGATCTTCCCAACAGCCCCAGGGCTTAGGTACCTTTATTTTCTCCATTTTTGAGGAGGGAAAACAGAAACCCAGAAGTTACATTATTTGCCCAAGGTTGTATAGCTGGTAAGAGGTAGAGCTGAGGTTGGAAGCCAGACTCTGCCTGGTGCTAGAACCCAGGTTCTGAGCCAAAGCCAGCCTGTTTGCTCCTCTGACCTGGCTGCCCACCTTGCTGCCTACCTGCCTTCTGTGGGGGTGGCTGGGGTGGCTGCTCCCAGGATTCTGGATGGCATCCTTTGTGCCCCAGTATACAGTAGTTGCAGATGATCCTGGATTTGAACCCAAACTCTTTGTGGCTCTTACTAGCTATAAGACCTTGGGTACATCCCTGCATCTCTCTGGGGGTCCACTGAGGAGAACTAAGCCCAGTCATGGCCGAAAGCACTCAGCACAGTGCCTGGCCCACTAGGTGCATCTGTGTAGGGCCACCAAAGACATCGATGGTGCCCAGAGAACTGAGTGGCACGTGGTAGGTGGCTCTAGCCTGCACGTGCATAAAGCTAGAAAGCCTGTTAAATCTGAAAAATACTGCGTATGCACATTTTTGGCTTAAACAAAGTTCCATTTACAAAGTCCATAACACAGCTTTAATATTATTACATGCCCCAGACTGGGATTAATTCCAGGACAAGAGCGTTATTATGCTGTATAGGGTTTCTCCCCTGTTCTAGTGCGTGGCCTCCGCCGGCCTGGGCTCCTCGTTGGAGTGTGGGGTGGAGGGGACACACTGCCTCTGCCCTGCCTTCTACATACAGGGTGTGGGGGGAATCACCTTCTCATGTTGCCGGCCCTGGATTTGCTGCCTGCCCTTGTTTTGCGGTGCTCAAACCTGCTCACCTTGGGAGCGCTGGCCTCAGCACATCCTGGGGTCAGCCCTCAGCCTGGGGACCCACACCCTGCTCTTTGCCAGCCTCTTAGAGCAACCTTCTTCATTGTTTGGGATAGCACTGGGGTTGGTTGGTGCTGTCTGCCAGGGGCACAGGGCTAGGGGAACCATAACTGACCCAGAACTTAACTTGCTATACATGTTTTATCCTGATCATTTTACATCTCTGTGAAACCTACAAAGACCTCTTTGTAGGCCTTACCCCCTCTCCCCTGTTCATGGGTATTATAATAAGGACCCCACAAATGTTCCTTCCTCATTGCCTTGGGCCCCACCTGGTGACCTCTTTGCACAGCCTCAAGACTCACAGGCCGATCTCTGTTCTTTCTTTCAGTTGAAGAGGGGGAGGCCTCGGACTTCTCGCTGACCTGGGATTCCTCCGTGACAGCAGCAGGTAAATGCCCAGGGGCCAGTGGGAGAGTTGCTGGGGGTCTGGGGGGCCAGCCCAGGAACTCAGAAAGCCACCCAGCTGGTGATGGAAATGACACTCTTCGCGTCACATTCCTGTCTCCAGTCCAGACTACCCCATGCAACACGATTTTTATATCAGTTCCATATGGTCAATAAAATCTATTACATACAGAGACTAATATTCCCTTGCTCTCCCGAGGACCACATTTCCTTCTTGTGGGCACAGTTCAGATGGGCGTTGATCTCCCCAACAGCACAGGCCTGAGCTCCCTGCTGTGGGCGGCCCTGCACATTCATTCCAGTCTAATTGCATAACAGCCACTTTACTAGGACTTATAAACTCCACTCTAAGTCAGGATTCCTACATCACCCTACAGCCTCAGGCAGCACCAGCAGACCTGAGCTCCTGCCTGGGGGGGCAGGCGGCAGAGGAAGCTCAGGTTTCTGGGGGGTGTGGCCGTAGTGGGTGAAGGGGTGACAGCTAGGAGAGGGGGTTCTGCATGTGCTTTTTCTTCTCTGCACCTCAGTGTTCCAGCTGTGAATAGAGGGGGATGAATGAGGTTCTGTTCGGTCTAAAGTTTTGTACCTGGGTGCTTGAGGTTGGAACTGGCTTTGGGGTCTTGGAAGCTCCCGACTGTGGGGGGCTGAGCCTGCCTTCCTTGTCCCTTACCCGCCTTGCCAGGCCTGTCCTGAGGTCCTGAGCAGCTGGCTCTGGATCTATGGTGGAGCTGGGGCCTGTTTAGTCATAGAATCTTAAGCCTTGAGGAGTAATTTTGTCCAATTTTCTCTATTAGTTGTGGAAACTGAGGCATGAAGGAAGATTGGCTCTGGGTCAGTATTTCCAAAAATGTGGTTTTAGACATCAGGTGTATGAATACGTAGTATTTAACATTTTAATGGCTACACACCTAATTTGTGGCATTATACACATTTGTGACTCATGGGAAAGCTAAATTCAAGTGAAAACATTGAATTGACAAAGTTTTGAGTAATGTACATAGTATTTAGATTCAACAAAAACATGTAGATGGTTCACAGATAGCTAGCATTTGGGAAATGCTGGTATAGATTAGACAGAAAAATGGAGAGGCCGCAGAGTCCTCCTGGCTGGGTCCCGGTTGACCCAGGCTTTGGGCACTATTGTGTCACAGGTGCCGTGGCCTTTGGTGATAGGGGTCCCCTCCACAGGAAGCCTTGTCTGAAGCCATGGTGGTAGGTGGGGCTCCAGTCGTAAGAGAGGGAGTCCAGGCCGGGGACAGGCCTTGGGGTGCACACTCATTAGTCTAGGAGGCTGGGAAGGGGCTGTGTCCAGTTTCCTGTGTGGGGAGAGCACTCCCTGTGCTCAAGGGAGACACAGTGAGACTACAAAGCTACGTGTCTTGGAGACTAGGCTTCCCGAAAGCTCAGCCTGGGGTTGTGCTTGCAATGTCCTCCCTCCCAGCTGCCACACCAGTGGGGCCCGAGGCGATATGGACAGATGGGAGTAGCAGTGGGGTACACGGGGCTCTGGCGGTGATTGTGGTGGATGGAGAGGCCTGGTGGGGGTGCCGGGCACCCAGGCTGCCTCCCTCAGGCCGTGAGGTGTCTCTCGGTCTGCAGAAGGCAGGAGTGATGTTGGGGCTGGAGCCTTAGGCTCTGCACGTCTGTGATTCGTAGCTGGATGACCAGCATTAGGGCCTCTCTGGGGTAGCTGAGGTTGTGGGATCTGCCAGTTCCCAGTCGAGAGCCAAGCATGGCCCGCACACGTGTGCAGGGAGAGGTGCGCTCCGTGCGAGCTCCCTGTGGCCCCTGGGGACTCTGAGGCCATGGCTTTCCATGGTGCCAGTCAGCTTTGGATTATCTGCTCAGTACTGGGGAAAGAGAGGGCAAAGTGTCCTGGACAGTGGATAATTCACAGCCAGGCTGTGAATTGTTTTGTTTTCTTTGGCCAGTTTCTGACAATTTTTTTTATAATGCATGCATGTGATAAATTTTCCTTCCCAGTTCTGTTGGATTTGAGCTATTAAAGTCAGCTTGTATTTTCGGTGTGTGGGGCTTATGAGATGGCTCAAATCCTGGGTGGCAGGACTGAGTCAGTGTGGGAGGCAGCCCTGGGCCTGGGTAATGTCACTTTTATTGAGCACTTACTTTTTGTGTGCCAGGCGTGGAGCGCACACTTCACCCACCTCATCCCATTGAGCTGTCCTGACAGCTCTCGAAGGTGGGTGCTGTGTCCAGCAGCAGAGCCATCATTTCCCCGTGGGCTGGTTTAGGGGTGGCCATCTGGTAGAGGACAGGGCCAGAGGCCTGGTGAAAGCCGCTTTTGTCTAATACTTTTCATTCAACTGAGAAAATGTCACTTGGCCACATCAGAGAATGGGGCTAGGTGCCAAGGAAGATCATGGGGGAGCAAAACCTCCCCAAGCTGCCCTTGGCATGGCCACTGAGACTTGCCATCCTCATTTGGCACATGAGGGAGGGAGGCTTGGAATGGCTCAGTAGTGTGTCCATGATCCCAGCCAATGAGCTGCGGAATAGAC
Source organism: Perodicticus potto (assembly GCA_963574655.1). Classification (NCBI taxonomy): domain Eukaryota; kingdom Metazoa; phylum Chordata; class Mammalia; order Primates; family Lorisidae; genus Perodicticus; species Perodicticus potto. Next base: position 4,930 of record CAUYRH010169571.1, on the reverse strand, counting down.
TTGAACCCAAGTCCTCTGAACCCAGAGCCTGTGGTTTAACCTCTGCCTTGGCTGGCATCGGGTGGTGGAGTGCTGGGCAGAGGCCCGGAGGCCAGGCATTGCAGAGGCTTTTGGAAGGTCCTTGGTGGTACAGGCTCTGGGGCTGCAGGGCGTGGGTATATTCTGTTCATCAGGAACCAAGGTGGCATGGACTGAGAGCTTTTTTATTAGGAGCAGAGAGCTGTAAAGCATGGGGCAGCCTCTCTTCCTTGAGGGCCCAGCTAGCCTGGGGTGTAAGCCTTTCCCATTCCCTACTTTGCCTGGACTCTGGGAGTGTGAAGGAGAACTCCAATAAAAAAGCAGAACACCCAGTGTGCTTCCATGCTCATCCCTGGCCTCTCCGCTCCTCCTCTCCCAGTGGAGACCCTATGGCCACCTGTCCCTGGGAGCAGCCTGGCTAGTTTTATGTGTGCCCTCGAGCTGGAGCCCTGACAATGATGGAGAGCCTGGCCTTGCCTAGCAGGGAAGGGAGCAAAGTGATCAGCTCAGGGCAATGTTCTCAGGCTTGGGGGGCAGGGAGCACAGGCCCACTCCTGCCTCTTGGCTGGCAAACTGTGCTTCAGATGTCAGGGTCTGGGGGAGGAGCCCTGCTCTCAGAGTCAAGGTGTGGGGCTGCCTCCTGGGTGTGCAGCTGGAGAAATTCTTTGTTTTTTTTTTTTGAGACAGAGCCTCAAGCTGTCACCTTGGATAGAGTGCTGTGGCATCACAGCTCACAGCAACCTGCAATTCGTGGGCTCAAGCGAGTCTCCTGCCTCCGCTCCCAAGCAGCTGGGATTACAGGCGCCCCGCCATTTTTTGGTTGTAGCTGTCATTGTTGTTTGGCGGGCCCGGGCTGGATTTGAACCCGCCAGCTCAGGTGTACGTGGCTGGCGCCTTAGCCCATTGAGCCACAGGTGCCAAGCCTTAGCTGGAGAAATTCTTAACCTGTTTTGAGCCGCAGATGCCTCTGAGCTTTCAGTGGAAGTGCATAGCTCTCTTTCCAAACATACACAGTGTTTATATGTGATCATGGGGGAGTTCATGGATTATCCCCCACCCCATCTTCTCCCACCTTGCCAAGTGTGAGCTTGGCTAGGTATGAGCTTCTTAGAAATGTGGGGAAACTCTACCATGGGTTGCAAGTTCAAAGGCCCACTTGAGGGAGGCCAGTGGTGCAGGTGGGTGGGCAGATTAGGGGTTTGGTGTTCTGCACACAGGCCCTGCTGAAGGGATACTGTTCCTCTACTCCCCCTGGTAGTGCCATGAAGTGCCAGAATTCTTTGTGGGCCCAGAATCACTAAATCTGAGGTGGTTTTTTTTTTTTTTTTTTTTTTTAAAGAGATAGGGTCTTGCTGTGCTGACCAGTATAGTAGTGTGATCATAGCTGACTATAACCTCAAACTCTTGGACTCAAGAGATCCTCCTACTTCAGCCTTCTAGGACTACAGGCATGTATCACCATACCTGGTTAATTAAAAGAAAAAATTGGAGTGATAAGGACTTTCTATGTTGCTAAGTCTGGTCTTGAACTTTTGGCCTCAAGCAGTCCTCCTCCCTTGGCCTCCCAAAGCACTGGGATTATAGGTATGAGCCACTAAGCTTGGCCAAGATCTTTCAGGTTTTAAAAGGAGAAGCCAGAAAGCTAGATTTTCATATGAAACAGTCAAATGCTTTAAAAAAAAAAAAGGCAGTTCATATCTTTTTAAAATCAGATTGTTTTTGAGATAATTCACATATCATACAGTTAACCCATTTAAAATATACAAGTCAATGAATGTTAGTGGGTCAGAGATATGTGCACACATCACCCCCATCAACTCAGAACATTTTCATGACATAGAAAGAAACTGTGTACTATTAGCTCTTACCCACCCCCTCCCAGCCCCAGGCCGCCGCTCATCTACTTTCTGTCTTTGCAGACTTGTCTGTTCAGGACATTTCCTGTAAATGAAACCACAGGATATGTAATCTTTATGGACTAACTTATTTCATGTACCCTAGGATTTTCAAGGTTCATCCATGTTGTGGGAGGTATCTGCCCTTCATCCTTTTTTAGGGCCGACTAATAGCCCATTGCATGGAGAAACCTCATTTGGTTTATCCATTCATCTATTGGTGGATGTTTGGGTTGCTGTCTTCTTTTGGCTGTTGTGAAAAGTGCTCCTGTGAACATTCTGTATTAAGTTTTTGTTGGAACACTTGTTTTTAGTTCTTTTGGACATATTCTGAGGAGTAGAATTGCTGAGTCTTATGGTAATTCTATCTTCAACTTTTTGAGGAGCCACCCAACTGTTTTCCGTAGCAACTATACTATTTTACATTCCTATTGGCTATGTATGAAGATTCCAGTTTCTCCAGATCCTTGCCAACACAGTTATTTTCCTTCATTTATTTGTTTGTTTGTTTATTTAAATTCTCTCCTTCCTAGTTAAGTGTGACGGTATCTCATTTTGGACAACTCATATTTTTAAAAAACATTGTTCATCCCAAAGAAACTCCTTCTACTGGGCTTGCTATTGATTAGGAGGAAATCTTCTATAGTTTTTTTTTTTTTTTTTTTTTTTACCAAGGTACTATTGCTTAGTCTACAGTGCCCACAACCTGCCTGCCCTCCTGGCATCATTTGCAACCCGTCCCTGTGTGGAGACCCCTTCTTACTCGGCATTTTCTCTCTAAGTGGTGGAAGGCACCAGAAATGACCTGCATGATCCTGATGTCTACAATCTGGGGATTCAGAGAACCAACACAACCACATGGAAATTTCCTCCTCTTCCCCTGTCATTGAGCGTGAGCTGGGAGCTGGAAGGCGCTTCTCTGTGGAAGCCCATCTAAGCACAGTCTCCCTCTGCTCCAGGCTGGGCTCCGGGATGGGTTGGGTGGAGTCTCCCACATGGCTTCCTTCCAACATGGCTGCTCTGGGCCGAGCTGGAGGAGATGCAGTGGGAGGGCGGTCTGGCACCATCTGGAGACGGGACACCGTTAATTTATTGACATGCTCATTGTCGATGCCTGAGCAAGTTAGCTAAGTTTGTTTCTGGCATGATGACAGACACACTTGTGGTTTGAGAGAAATGCTTTATGTCATCAGTTGTGAAATGGCCCAGCAGCCTGAGACCTCACTGGTGTTGCACTGTGATCCGAGTTTTAGATCTTCCTGCTATGTGACGGTTCTCATTGCCCTGGTTAATGGCAAATGCAACTCCCATTTACGGGTGCTTCTAGGAGCCAGGGCTCCTTCCCTGTGCTTAAGTATGAATGAGAAAGCAGAGGCACAGAGATGCCTGCAACTTGTTTCCAGCTCACATAGCTGGGAAGTGGCAGAGCAGGGATTGGAACTCAGGTGGCTTGTGCATGAACATAGCACCTCAAGTGCAGATGGCAGACTGTCTGTGAGGACGTGGGTTCAGGTGCTTCATTTTGGAAGGGACTCGATGTGGGCATCAGTTGTGTGCCCAGGCCACTCCTGGGTCAAGTGGAGGAATCTAACTAGCCCAGCTCTCATGTTTTGCTGTCTAGAAGGAGAGGAGGTGCCTGCTTTGAGGTCCCTGCACAGGCTTCCCACTCTCCAAGGCTGGGCCTGGAAAGCACGAGAACCAGACTCTCTGTAGGGACTCACATGGCCCCCACCCTGTCCCCAGCCCTCCTTCCATACCTGAGGGTTGGGCATAGAGGAGTTTTTAGGATTGGTGGGGTCAGGGCTGCACGCTCTGGGGCCTGCTCAGAGGTGATGTCAGAGCCTGAATCTGGGTACCTGGCGTTCTGGGGCCTCCTTGGGAAGGAGGCACCAAAGCCTCTCATTTCTTTTTAACCTGCACCTGCATGCGGGTTGGGGTAGGTAGAGTGGTCAGGGTCCCCACTCCTGTCAAGGTGACAGCCTCCTCACTTCTGTAGTCTTTCACCTCCAAGTTCTGGCAGGTGAAATGGCTGGAAATGTCCAGAAGACTGGGCCTTTCCTGGCGGGAAGTCAAGCCACTCCATGCAGTCTGGCCTATACTTCTGAACCCACGCGGAGCTGACCCCCACCTAGCGTTTGTAGGACCACGTGTTTATTACTTCAGCTGCTTCATGGGAAATCCATGCATAGCCTTGCTCTTCTACACAAACTTGCTGTTCAGGTTTCTCCCAGCGCCTTTTGAGCTCCATCTATGTGTGATCAGCCCTCTTCCTCTCTGAGGTCCAGGCCAGATACAGCAGAGGATTCTGTTGTGCCCGTGGACCCACATAGCCTTCCACAGCTGCACTTGTCACTCCGCCCATGGGCATTAATTTTCTCAACTGCATCTCCCTTCTTGGACATATGGGCTTGCTTTTATTCTTATTATTTTTTGAGGCAGAGTCTCACTCTGTTGCCCAGGCTAGAGTGCCAAGGTGTCATCTTAGCTCACAGCAATCTCAGACTTCTGGGCTAAAGTGATCCTGTTGCCTCAGCCTTCCAAGTAGCTGGGACTACAGGGGCCGGACACCACACCTAGCTAGTTTTTCTATCTTTAGTAGAGACAACTCTCACTCTTGCTCAGGCTGGTCTTGAACTCCTGAGCTCAAGGGATCCTCCTGCCTTGGCCTCCTCGAGTGCTGGGATTGCAGGCATGAGCCACTGTGGGCCAGGGCTTGCTTTTAGGTTTTAGCTTTTGGAGTAAGCTGTGCTGAACATGTTCGTGTAGGTGGGGTCTTTTTCTCCTTTGGAGTTTTTCTTGGCAGTTCCCAGCACCTTTTTTTTTTTTTTAAATGCACATATTTTATTATTCTTCATTACATTATTTCCCCCTACCCTCCAGTGGTAAGACAGAATTTATTTACAGAAAAGAATACAGAAAACACTAAAGCTCCTGGTAGAGGGAGAGAACTCAAGTGGGGAGAGAGAAGCTCTCTCTGTTTCTCTCCCGGTCTTTCCCTGTCTCCTCCTTTAGGCCTT
>CAUYRH010169570.1:0-11545 GCA_963574655.1 Perodicticus potto | reverse complement strand
ATATAAATGTCTTCATATAGTGATTAAAAGGCCATGAAGGCTATGTTAAATAGTTCAATGAAAATATTTCAGATTGTATATGAAGTCAGCACATTGTGCCCCATGATTGCACCAATGTACACAATTATGATTTAATAAAATATAAATAAATAAATAAAAGAATACATGAAGTGTCTTAGTCAATTTTAGCTGCTATAAAAATAAACCATGAATTGGGCATCTGGAACAGCAGTCATTTATTTCTCATAATTATAGAGGTTAGAAAGTCCAAGATTGAGGTGCTGGTAGATTTGGAGTCTGCTGAGGGCCTTCTACTTAATTTCTGGATTTCAGTCAGTAATCTCACTGCACTTTTACATGACAAAATGAGAGCAAGAGAGTTCTCTGGAGTCTTTTTGATAAGGACATTTATCTTATTCACTAGGGACCCAACTCCCGGCCTCCTTACCTCACAAAGGTATCTCCCATTGGGAGGACACAAATATTCAGTTCTTAACAGTAGGGTTGTAAATTAATTGTAGTTATTAAAAATGTGAGGATTAAACACAATGTTTTGATTTTTAAGTCAATTAATTATGATACCCTAAATTATCTATGCCTAATTTAAATAGACTCAAAACTTCTTATGTATTACAATTTTACCTCCCCTAATTTGGGGTGTTGCTAGGACTCTGTCAAGGCAAGAATTATTCCTTAGATCTGTAAGAAAAAGATCTCCATTTTGCTTTATCAACATGTCATTCTGATGGTATTTTAGGCTTAGAAAAGCTGATACACAGAAATAAAATCACAATTCACACAGCACAAAGAATAAGAAATTTCAGTCCTGTTAAATAAAAGTTTTGCAAATCCAAATGTTTCAGCAAATTATGGCTTATGTTAGCAGGATAAAGCCATACATAATAAACCCTATTCAACACTGCTAAAAATTGAAGAAAAAAGTGAAAAGAAAAATGACAATCTAACTAAATTTATATCTGTATCTCTAAACCTCTTTATGTGTCTATATCTACATTCTTTCCATTTACATCTACAACTATATGTCACATTAATCCTTGCAGCAAACAAAGTGTATGTTATTGCCTGATTTTCCAAGTAAATTTGGTAAGCAAGGATAGGAGAAGAGAGAATCTCTTAACTCTAATCCTGCCCATCCTCTCCTCACATAGATCCCACCAAAATTTCTGTAAGAATGTGATATAAGATAGAAATAAAAATTAATTAGACAGAAATTCTGAAATTTTCTTTACTCCTCATTTGAAGTGAAGCAGATGGTTAGGCTAAGCAGGTATTCTGGGGATAAAGACACAAATCCGAAACATACTAACAGCAAAAGCTACTCATAAAACTTGTGATTCTCTAAAAGGCAAGGAAAACCAGTGTACTAAGCATTTTGTGTGTGTGTGCCTACTGGGAGGATAACTGGAGAGTGAAGACAAAATTATCATAATCATCCAGAGCTAATTATCTCCTTCAGTAAACAAGAATTTAGCAGAAAGGAAGTTAAATGAGAAAATAGATAAGGAAATATACTGTAGGGGAATAGGAGGATTTGGGAAATAAAGTACTATAGTAACTCAGTTCAAGTTTCCTTTCCAGCTGGGCACTAATGATGCCAGGGCCCCCAAACCTTGCTGTATCAAGTGTTTCCTTCCAGTGTCTGTAAAAACAAAGCGAATGTTTGTGAGAGGGTTTGTGACAAATGCCAAGGAGATAAGAGAAGGGATCGACTGCAGGACACATTGCCACTGTTGAAATGAACCTTTGGAGACCTCAAAATGAGGAAAAGATGGGAACTTAACCCACGTGTGCCACATAAATGTAAGTATAATTTCCCTGGGTGCCCAGGAAGGAGTGAAGAACTGGATTAGGGCAATTACCGCCAGAATAAAGTAAATTATTCATTAAATATTGCAATAAGCTTGAAGTTTAGTTATAGTTAATAAAGCACCATTGTCCCTAATTTCAGACAAATGTAGAATTTTTCTGTTGTAACCTACACCTTGGAAGCACACAAAAAAGTTGTATTTTAAAGACATCTTTTGTAGGTGAGTGGAAAGATGACAAACATTTAATGATTTCTGGGAGGCACCTGTGGCTCAAAGGAGTAGGGAGCCAGCCCCCTATGCTGGAGGTGGCGGGTTCAAACCCAATCCGGGCCAAAAACTGAAAAAAAAAAATGATTTCTAACCACAATGTTTTAATGAGTTAAATAATTGTTATTACAAATTCCACTACTCTAAGTTCAAGAGAAACAGCATTTGATGTACTTTTGTTGGCTGCTGTTGTTTAGTGTACGTAAATATTTGAAGTTCATTTAGCAAAGGATATGACATGAGTGTTTTCTCTCTGAAAATGGCTGATATTCTTCAGAATAAATGATCTCCTTTTTAGCAAAATATTCTATTTCTATTACTTGAGAACATAATTAAATACAAAAATATTGCTACTTATTATATGCTTTAGGAAAATTTTATAGACGATAGCTACTGAAAAGCACTAAAATTTCTCATTAAACTGAAATGATAATTACACAAACTAGCATCAGTATATTTCAGGAATGAATGGACTATACTTACATTTGATATACTTAAGCATCTCAAAAATATATGAATATATTGATAATTTTTCTGAGATCTGCTTCTATACTGTACAGAATTCATTTAAAATAGAACACAATTGCTCCAAAGCTTCAATTCTTTTAAAAGACTTAGCCTTGCTTAAGATCACTTTATAAATTAATATAAATGATGTACACTCACACATGAATAAACACCAAAAAAAAAAAAGAGCATGCCAGCAGATGTTTGAGTTGAAGTATACATCTGTTGACAAGGGAAGAAATTTGACATATGCTTGTTTCCCCTCCCCTACTTTTCTCTTGATGGTAAATATGATAACCAAACATAGTATTTTACCAATTAAAATGATGATCACCTTGAAGTAAATTCTCTATTTTTTTAACCTCAAATGTTATACTTAGCCCATATTTTTATTTTGTAAAGGAAATCTTTACACAATTTATTTTGTAAATCACGAGTTGAATTTACATGTAAAGTCTTATTTATAATGAATAATTATAGGGTATCCTATTAACAATTATTAGAATAATTATGTTGGAATATATTATGTCATCAATCGACTAAGTTTGTTGTTATCAGCAAGCTAGATAGTAATTAGAATCACTTTCTAATTACATATCAGCATATTTTATATTGATATAAATAGCTGTATTGTTTTCTCGACACCATGAAGAATAAAAAGGAATTATGATTTATTAACAGCTGTTGCAACCTGTGAAAACTCAGTTAAGTGAAACTGAATTAGCAAACCCTAAACAATGTAGCACACATTTTAAAAGGTGTGCAGTAACCAAAAGGATTAATTGGTAATATAAATATATTTGTGGAGCTGACATTACATTTGCATATTGTCTGACTCTGAAACTATCCTAGAACATATTTTCTTAGATCAAATAATTTATTATAAGAGTCTAATGAAAACTATAAGCTGCAGTGAACAGGCAGAAAAGAGACATTTTGTGAAACAGCACTACATTTTAAAATTATTCGGAATGATTAGTTGGAGAATTCATTTTTTAAAAAAATGATAAATTTAATGGTTTTTGATATAATGCCGAAAAAGTAATATTTTTGTTGTTTTTTTTCTTTGTTTGTTTCTAAAGAGGTATGTGTCAGTAATTGCTGGAGAATCTCAGCTCTTCTCAACTATTCGCAATACTTATCCCCAAGAGCTTCCTATTCATTGACTCACAGATACATCAGGGGACTGTAAATAGAGCAAGGAAATCTAATTTGCAATATTTAAACAGGTATTTTTTTACATGTCTTATTTTTGCATAAATCATCTGACCTCCACATTTCTGTGTAAAAATGTATATACTTATGTCTTTTTGTGGGCATAAGTATATCAAAGACTAAAAATCATATTCCTCTATTGTAACTCCCTATATCTTCAAAAGTACTTTTCTTTCCTGAGAATTGATGACTTTGTCTAGATATATGTATTCTCAAATGTCAAATTTAGGAGATGACACATATTTTAATTTTTGATCAAGTGCTTTTAAAAACCTACATTTAACTTTTATGAAATCCAGTATTACGCATTTCAAAATACATTTGAAGTTAAAGTTAATTTTATCAAGTTATTTAGTTGACCGTGTACAATATGATCAGTATAAGTTTCCATTGAGCACAAGGATTGCATTGGCAATATAGGAAGTGTAAATAATAATGTTAGATGGCTGCGCACTTAATTTCAACATTGCCTTTTGTATCATTTGTGTCTCTTGCTAGAGTTTTCTTCTACCTATTGAGAGTTGGGAGCGTATTGTCTCTAAGAAAAAGGATGTTCTTCGAAAGCATCCTCAGTACTTAATATTTTACTCCTCATATAAGAAAAATCTCTTTACTTTCCCAAATGAAATTTTATAAAAATATCATGAAATTCAAGAGTCCCTTTCCCACACTATCTAATCTCTCTAATATAGATTATAATAAGAATATTATATCATCAAAATCTTTTTTCATGATAGAATATGCTTTATAATTAATGCCTCTCTCAAATATAAACCTTTATTTGAATGATTTTTTTAAATTTTAAAGGGAAGGAAAAATCTGTTCATAATGTCTCCGAGGTTCTTATATAGGGATACATTTCTATACACCTTTTTTCTTTTTTTCTTTTTAGACAGGGTCTTGCTCTGTTGTCTAGACGAGAGGGAAGCGGCATGATCCCTGCTCACTACAACCTCAAACTCCTGAGTTCAAATGATCCTTCTGCCTCAACCTACCAAGTCGCTAGGACTACAGGTGAGCACCATTACATCCAGCTAATTTTTTATGTTTTTTGGAAACAGAGTCTTCCAATTTTGCTCAGACTGATATTGAACTGACTTCAAGCAATCCTCCTGCCTTGGCCTCCCAATGTGCTGGGATTATAGGCATGAGCCACTGCTTACTAAATGAACATTTATTCAAGTACAGTGTTGGAGCTTGGATTCTCAGGAAGCATATTCTGTAACAGAGTCTAATGTGCAAATGTTTTTTTCTTTGTTTGTTGAGGTCAACATTTGAGGAAGGGCAGAGACAGCATGTTTGGGCAGAGAGAAAAATTGACTTGCAAGGGCTACTAACCAGATTCGTTGACATTGACATAAGTTTGTGGAGGTAAAATCACCAGATGTGGAAAGACTCAGGAAAAGATGGGCTACATACATAGTCATTATGGCTTCTACAGCCTGAAAGGTCTGTCTACTGACAGAATCCCCAGCAACTAGAACAGCAAGTCCTTCTTGAAGGCAGATTTGTGTGGCCCATCTTCCTGTAGACTACTCATAGTATAGCAAAGCACATAACAGAAGAGTAGTCACTACTACATTGGCATTTATATGCTTGTACTGCATTTTTAATTGCATATAAATGGGTAAATAGATGTGGAGAGAGTGTTTCAGGTATTTTTATAAAACATTCTTCGTTAACTTGATTTTAGACAAAATTATCTCAGGAAGATGAAAGCGAAATTTTAATAATTGATATCTATGATTTTCTAGGAAGCAAGCATTAATGTTTAATGTGTGAATTTTGTTTAATTTATTTTTACTCTACATTCTAATTATTTCCTTTCAAAATCTGTGTAAATTAGAATTGATTCTTCACTATATATTAAAAATAACTCATCATTAAAACAGTCTGGTCAGCATTTTATTCAAAATGAATTTTGAATTATTAACTTAGTCTTTAAACATTTATAGGAACATTTTAGATTTTCATTTTTATTTCTTTTTACTCCAGATTTTATAATTTGGGGGAAGGACTTTGTTGATTCCAACTATTTACAAATGTAACCACATGATTTGTTCACAGCATTCTTGGTTTAACTTTCGCAAATGCAAATGCCTTTGTTCGATTTATAATTTGCTATTTTGTGGGACCACAAACCTATAAAATTTATGTTAATTTACAAAAAAAAGATAAAATAATTTTTCCAGAAGAGTTACAAATAATTTCTGTAAAATTAAAAAAAAACCCACAAAGTTACACTTCTATCATGATTCTCATATTTTCCACATTGAAGATTGTGAGACCTTACCGGGTGGTCTATAAAGTCAAAACTTTTTATCAAGAAAAAATACTAATACTCATAACTACTTACCTTTTCATTGTATTGATTTTTTACTGGACATAAAAAAAGTAGTAGTGATTACCTTCCTGGTGGCTTAGCACATATGTTATACACACACACATAGGTTTCAATTAAGAATGTTCTTTTTAGGGTGATACTTGTGGCTCTAGGAGTAGGGTGCTGGCCCCATATACCAAAGGTGGTGAGTTCAAATCTGACCAAAAAAAAAAAAAGGAATGTTCTTTTTAAACAAAAACAAATATTACTCTTTTAAAACCTTTAGAATATGCACTTTCAAAAATTTGTCTTAAATATAGAATTTTAAGTATTGTTTGTTTTTTTTATTATTTACTATGTGCCCTTATACAGAAAAAAAAAAGTGTGAGTTAAATTACAGCATATGTACTCATATCATTATAATAATAAACACTTCCAACAGTTTTTTGATTATAAAAACATTTACATGTTAACTACAAATAGAAAAATGCTGAAGAACAGTATTCTTGTGAGATTTAGATTTCCTGAAGTATGAAGATAATACTGACAATGCCTCTTTGTGCCATGTGCAGCATATATAGTCCTCCATGGCTGACTGACAGGGATCTATGCTGAGAAATGCATCTTTTGGCAATTTTGTTATTGTGTGAACAGCACAGAGTACATTTCCACACACCCAGATGGTATCACCTACTCCACACCCAGCCTGTATGTGATGCCCTCTTGCTTCTAGGATACAAACTTGTACAGAATGCTGTTGTCCTGAATACCGAAAATAGGCAATTGTAACACAAAAAACACAAGAGTAAAAATATTTCTAGCTAAATATAGAAAAAATATAGTAAATATGCAGTATTATAATCTTATAGGACCACCATCATATATTCAGTTGAGCATTGTTTGAAATACCATTGTAAATCACATCACGGTATTCCAGGAGGAAATAAACTTTTGCTACATACCAAGTTATGGCAATTGTTTCCACAAAAGTTACTTACGATGATGCTTGAGTTCCAAGCTGAAACATATTTTCCTTCCATGACTAGCCATTTTTATTTGTAGAAAAAAAATGGACAAAATCATCATAATTATTCGATCCTGAGTATTTGACAAAACTTTTTTTTTTTTTTTTTTAACAAAGTGAATCCTTTACTTTATGGAAAACAACCACAGTTTTTAGACCAATAATAAAATGTGAGCTTTCAAGCTTTTCAATATTTCACAATGTTCTTGTTTGACTAATAACGATGTTAACAAATTTGATTTTTAATAATGTGAGATGTATCATAGAATAAAATGTTTATATATTTGGTAGCTGAATGAATTATCTTTCTACTACAATATTGATAAAGACAAATGCTGACTATAAATTAGGAAATTTAGGAAATATTATTATTGAAATTTGAAGTAATGTATTTAAGATTTTTTGCTTTCTAGCAATATCAATTTTATGTTGGATGAGACTATGCCTATATTTTCTCTTATATGCCCAAGAATATATTAGTAGCATGCTGCTTAACACACGAAATATAACCTGGGGAAGGGAGGTAATCTGATTCACAGAGACACGTGAAATGCATAAGTATAATTTATGGGTAAAGAAAAAGTGGCTATTTAAGAAATTGATTTTAATGTACATTAGCTGCAGCATTTGATTACTTGCCATTAATTCACAGATAATCTCTTATCTTCTTTTTAAACATGCTGAAATTTTTAAAATATTTTATGTTATTACATATGAAAATAATCTAAAATTTCCAAATATTCATGTAGATGTTATGTGTCAACTTTTTTTATCAGATACGATGTACTTTCAAATAGTGTTATACATATTAATAAAATAAATTGTAGTGTGTTTAGTAACTTTGATTAGTCATGTTCCTTACATATAAATAAGTAAATATCAAATATTTAAAATGGTATATGATTCCATGATAATCATTACTTCTTTATAGTTAAACTTTTTTTATCGACAGTGTAGTATTATAATTTTGTCCAGGTCATATTTAATATCACAGATTTTATATTGAAATATAAATTATTTCTGAGTTCACATAATGTTCTTCTTCAACATTTAATACATAGGTGCTATTTCTTGATTGCAAGCTGATGGATATTGAAATGCAGACTCAATGCCATGTATATATTTAATATTTGCTAACTATATCTCCTTTCATTTTCTTGGACATGATAGCTTTTTTGTTTTTCATCTAACATCCCCTCTCAGATATGGTTCAAACATTGCATCAACAAGAAAAAGAAGTAAATTCACTAGATCATATCAAAATTTGATTACAGAAGATGACTCTAGTAAAAAACAAGGTATTTTTATACAAATTTTAAAAACCTAAAAGAGTTTGATTCTATAATGATAGATAAATGTCATGAAACATCTGTCCAAACTGATAGAATGTACAACACAAAAAATGAACCTTAATGTAAACTATAGACTCTGGATCATAATAATGATGTGCCATTGTAGGTGATAAAATGAGAAAAGACGAACTGCACTCTTGGGGGATGTTGATAATGAGGGAAGCCAGGCATGTGTGCAGGTAGGGGGTTTATGGGGAATCTTTGAATCTTCCGCCTATTTTTTCTATAAACCTAAACTGCTCAGACGATAAAAATCTCTTAACAAAAATATTGCAACAGTGAATAAAAATATGACATACCTTATTTCATGTCTCCATAAAAGTGCACATTATCATCATAATTCTTTGTATTTCTGTATATGGACATTTATGTTTGCATATGTGTATGCTCATTTATTTGAAAATATTTTATACTGTAGTACTCTTCTTTTATTTTCAATATTTTAATACCCTTTATTTATGATGTTTAGCTTATTTTTAGCATATTATATGTTCAAAAAATACATGTTTGTTTCAATTACTAAATGGTCACTTTATGAGTGCCTTGTGTAAGGAAGGATGTTGTGTATATGAATGGTATGCTGTGCAATGGAATATGACATCTTTGGTCACCTGTGAAATATTTGCTTCTGTTACATTTAGAGACTTCTGGTCAATTAATGACCAGTGGAAATAAAGATCAAAGGCAGGTAAGAATGATAATCACAAGATAATGTGTTCAATCAGGCATTATTGCTAATTTGAAATGATGTTTATGGTAGAATCAAGAGCATATAATTTAATGAGAAGCTATCACAGAAAAGCATCACGTTAGCAATTTAGAAGGCAGTCTTTCGATAATGAAGATAAAAAAGATAAGACCATTTGCAAATGAATGGAACATATACAAAATTTATCACAAAGAGAGTAGTACTGAATTCTGGTAAGAAAAATATTAAGTTACTCAAATATGACAATTACGAGTTATTTTATTGGCATTAATGATGTAAGATATTTTGTAATTAAAGCATCATTTCCTTCTTTGTTTCCTCCGTTCATTCCCTCCTTCCTTCACTCTTCCTGCCTTCTTCTCCCCGTCCCTTCCACCTCTCTTGCTTTCTGTTTAGAATTCCTGCACCATAATATCACAGAGAGAGTGCTTGGATAACCTATCATAAACGTTTATGTATATATTCCAGATGTAAAATATCAAAAGTTGAGAATAATATGTTTACAAACAATATCATCTATAAATATAAAATATTATTTATAAATATCATATCTAAATATACAATTTTTATTACTTTTATGTTAAAGATGAAAATATTGTGTATAAAGCTATTTGTTAAGCATTATTTATTGCCTACAATTCAGAATCATATTATACTGAAAGCAAATTAACTATTGTCCTATCTAAAATGAAAATTATAGGCAAAACTAATGCTTTATATCACTTCTTATATTGTGATTTCATTAAATATCAGTCAAATTAAATTGGCCTGGGCAAATACTTTATGAGGAGGACTCCCCAGGCAATTGAAGCAGTGTCAAAAATACCCTTCTGGGACTTGATGAAACTAAAAAGCTTCTGCATGGCCAAGAACACAGGAAGTATAGCAAGCAGACAACCCTCATAATGGGAGAAAATATTTGCAGGTTATGCCTCCGACAAAGGTTTAATAACCAGAATCCACAGAGAACTCAAATGTATTAGCAACAAAAGAACAAGTGATCCCATCTCAGGGTGGGCAAAGCATCTGAAGAGAAACTTCTCCAAAGAAGACAGGCACACGGCCTTCAGACACATGAAAAAATGCTCATTATCCTTAATCATCAGAGAAATGCAAATCAAATCTACTTTGAGATATCATATAACTCCAGTAAGATTAGCCCACATTACACAATCCCAAAACCAGAGATGTTGGTGTGGATGTGGAGAAAAGGGAACACTACTACATTGCTGGTGGAAATGCAAACTAATACGTTCCTTTGGGAAAGATGTTTGGAGAATACTCAGAGATCTAAAAATAGACCTACCATTTGATCTTATAATTCATTTACTTGGTATATACCCAGAAGACCAAAAATCACATTACAACAAAGATATCTGTACCAGATTGTTTATTGCCCCCCAATTCATAATTGCTAAGTCATGGAAGAAGCCCAAGTGCCCATCAATCCACGAATGGATTAATAAATTGTGGGACATGTATACCATGGAATATTATGCAGTCTTAAAGAAAGATGGTGACTTTACCTCTTTCATATTTACATGGATGGAGCAGAACACATTCTTCTTAGCAAAGTATCTCAAGAATGGAAGAAAAAGTATCCAATGTATACAGCCCTACTATGAAGCTAATTTATAGCTTTCATATGAAGGCTATAACCCAAGTATAGCACAAGAAGATGGGGAAAGGGGTAAGGGAGGGAAGGGGAGGGGGAGGGTGGGTGGAGAGAGGGTAAATGGTGGGCTCACACTTATGGTACATCTTAGAAGGGACAGGTGAAACCTAAATGCCGAACACAAATGTTTTCACATAATAAACAAGAAAATCCCATGAAGGTTATGTGGAACAGTTGGATGAAAACATTTCAGATTGTATATGAAGCCTGCACACTGTACCCCATTGCACTAATGTACACAGCTATGATTTAATATAAATAAATAAATAAATAAAATAAAGCCATTATCAGAATCTGTAGTTATTTTTCACTTGCTCTAAGCATTGTTAAAACCATCATTTTAATTGTTTTAAATACAAATTAAAGGCTCGGCGCCTGTGGCTCAGCGGGCTAAGGCGCCAGCCATGTACACCTGAGCTGGCGGGTTCAAATCCAGCCTGGGCCCGCCAAACAACAATGACGGCTGTAACCAAAAAACGGCCGGGTGTTGTGGCGGGCACCTGTAGTCCCAGCTACTTGGGAGGCGGAGGCAAGAGACTCGCTGGAGCCCAGGAATTGGAAGTTGCTGTGAGCTGTAATGCCACAGCACTCTATCCAGGGTGACAGCTTGAGGCTCTGTCTCAAAAAAATAAATAAATAAATAA
>CAUYRH010169569.1:0-12241 GCA_963574655.1 Perodicticus potto | reverse complement strand
TTATCAAGTCCAGTTCTGTTAAATTAGGTTTTTCATGCTATTTTATCTCCCCCCTGCTGTTTTTTTTTTTTTTTTTTTTTTTTTTTGAGACAGAGCCTCAAGCTGTCACCCTGGGTAGAGTGCTGTGGCATTACAGCTCACAGCAACCTCCAATTCCTGGACTCAAGCGAGTCTCCTGCCTCTGCCTCCCAAGTAGCTGGGACTACAGGTGCCCGCCACAACGCTGGGCCATTTTTTAGTTGCAGCCGTCATTGTTGTTTGGCGGGCCCGGGCTGGATTCGAACCCGCCAGCTCAGGTTTACGTGGCTGGCGCCTTAGCCCGTTGAGCCACAGGCGCCGAGCCCCCCCTGCAGTTTTAATTAATATATTCATTTAACAAGAGTTCAGTGCCTGCTGTGGGCCAAGCCCCACGCTAGGAGGTGTGTGGTTTAAAGAACAGAGTTGAAGACCGTGCCTCAAGCTTCTCAATCTAGTTGGGGACCCAATCTCTGAAAAGATAATTATCCCAAAGGATCATTGTAAAGACAACTCTGTGCATGCAACATTATTAGAGACAGAAGTGAGACACCTAGCCCAGCCCGGGCCAGGGGTGTGGGGTGGGAGGAGGCGGGCACACCTGAGGGAAGGTGAGTAGGATGTAGGAAGGCCACTCCATTTCTCTGCTGGAGGGTGCAAATGGGGAGATGAAGGATGCCTGAAAGGAGAGGCAGGTTAATGTTCCTGGGGTGCAAGGGATGAAAGAAGGCCTTAAATTCAGTGTCAGTTCCTTGAATTGATCATACTCAGTTCTTTGAAAGTGAGTCACTAAGCACAGCCACACTCAAGGGACAGCGTGTGCATGTAGACATATGATGTGTGTATACACTTGTAATACACGTATATACATACACACACCCCTCATCCCTCGAGTGACCGACATACTTCACAACTCACTTTCAATGAACCAAACATGGAAAGGAAAAAAGAGCAGCTCCACACAGGAAAATCTGGAAAACACTATCTTGGCCAGGTGACCAAGGTTAACATCGTGAGCAACAAATCATATTGTACCTTTAGTGTGATACACTGAGAGTGACACTTCAAATCTGTGATTTTCCTCAGAAACAATTGGTAATCCCAGTCTAACTGTGAGAACGCTGTAAGAAAAACCCAAATTAAAGAACAGAGTATAAAATCTCTCCAGTAGTCCTCAAATTTGTTAAGGTTCCTGGGCACTGTGGCTTGTACCTGTAATCCCAGCTACTTAGGGAGGCTAAACTGGCAGGATTGTCAGAAGTTTGAGAGCAATCTGGAGAAAATAGAGAAATCCCATCTCTAAAGCCCCCCACCCCCAAATCAGAGAATTGTCAAGGTCATCAAAAACAATGATAGTCTTAGGAAGTTGTCACATTCCGGAGAGGCTGAGGAGGCCTGATGACTAAATGCATTGTGGTTCCCTGCATGAGATATTGGAAGAGGAAATGGACATAGGGGAAATTATTAAAATCCCAATCATTTCATATTGAGTTTAATTGATAATAATTACCAGTCTTGGTAGCTTAGTTGTAACAAATGTCCCATGATAATTAATGTAAGGAGTTTAGCAACAGGAGAAACAGGGTGAAAGGTATATAGAATATTTCTGTATTGTTTTTGCAATAGAAAGTAAACCTAAAATTATTCTCAAATAAAAAGTTTATTTGAAAAAATATACAATGTTCCACGTCTTTGTCAGTTAAGAAATGTAAAAGGCTAAACATCTCTCCAAGTCACCCCTGGGCACATTTTACAACTTCATCTTTATCTGGGAGGGATTCCCCGGTCTCCCTGGATAAGCTGTGCTGAGAAAAATGGATATTTCTGAGATCAACTTGCATTAAGACTTATTTGAAGTGTATGAGTTCAAAAAGAAACAGAGCAAGATAGGAAAGAGTTCTTAGAGTTAAGATTGCCAGCATTTCTTTTCATCTGATAATTTGATGTGATAGTGCTGGAATCCTTCCTCAGACACCTCAGAATCTGGGAGAAGGCCATTAGAGTTCAATGTTTCAATTGTTTTCATAAAACCTAATCTCATAATTGGAATAAATGTTCCCTCACAAAAATTGTAGAAGATAAATTCTCGTCAATGGGCAAGCTAAGCACAGCATCATGAGAGGCAAAGACCCTGACCAGGCCTGGGTTTTAGTCCCAGCTCGAGCAATCAGTGGCTCTGCCTCCTTATCTATACCACAAAAGGAGGACTTTGGATGGTTTATTTTCTCCTTCTGGCTTTACTATGCTAGGCTTCATTTTCTAGACAGTTGAAAATGTGTTCAGGGCATCCCATTTCTTTATAAGAATGACTATTTGCCGAGCCAAGAGGAATTTCTAAACACTGATTTCATGTAACTATGTTTTGAAAGGCAATTTACTTTTCAAACTAATGAGTTTGGATGGATCAGCCTACAGTGGCATATGTTTTTTGGAGAATTAACCAATCTACGCATCTCTTCTTTTAGTTTTACTTGTATCGGCTGACTTAAACTTCTACAGAAAGTGCGTGTGTGTTTTTTCTTTTCCATAGTTTCTCTCTAACGTGCACCTTGCTTAAATTCTGCCTGCTGCTGAATACAGCCCACAGACAGCCAGGCCTCGGTTGCTTCTCTCTTCCCAGAAAGAAGGAAAACAGCTTCCCTCATGTATTCATTCTGACAATTGCTCCCTTAGTCATTGATTTCTTTCTTCACATACTCAAATATGCAGAGAGAAGTAGCTAGTTAGTAGTTGCTATCAAGAAGCTCACACTTAAATAGAAAAAAAAAACAAAGAAAAACTATAATTCAGTGTAATTAAAAATGTACAGAAGGTGATGGGAAGCTTATAAAATATCTAATCCAGCTCGGAACTGTCAATCCTGCTCCTGCCTCAGGGCCTTTGTACTTGCTGTTTCCTTGGTCTGAAACTTTTTTCCTCAAACAGTCATGGCTTATTCAGCAGCTTAAATCAGTTTTCAGCTCAAAATTCACCCTAGAGAGAAGCCTTTTCCCAGGGTCTCTCCCTTATTGTATTTCATTTTTCTTCAGTGACATTATATTAAAATACTTGGTTGTTTATTTATCATCTGCCCATTCATTGTCAGATTCCCAGAGGGCAGAAGTTTCTATTCTATTGGCTACAAGATCCCAGGTACCTAGGCCAGTGTTTTGTAAATATTCGTTAGATGACAGACTGAATGAATGAATGAGTGAATGAAAGAATGAATGCTGAGTGACACGTGGAGGCTTCCTGGAGGAGGTGGCAACTTAGCTGAACAATTGCAAGTATGAATAAGAGTCACCAAGGCATGGGTACAATGAAAACAGGAATTCTAGGTGGAAGAGCACATGAGTAGAGGCCTATAAAGACGAGAGCAGGTGAAATGTTCCCCAAACTGCAGAGTGTGGTGCTGCTTGAGCTTGGTGTGGGATGGGGATGGGGACTGGGCAGCTATGAGGCAGGAGAAGTCAGCAGGGTCAACCACATATGGCTGTGTCGGCCAAGCAAGGAAGAAAGATGCCTGGGTAAAGGATAAAGCACCAAGAAAGAACCCAGCCAGCAGCTGGGGGACTGTGCAGAATCCCTTCCTCTTCCCAGACCTAATTCTGGCTTTTAAAAATAATTCCCAGTAACTCTAATTCCCCACTATTGGCTTTCCTCTAGAGTAGGGCATTTTTTGACTATTACTTACTGTAAGAAATACCTTAAATATCTTGTCCATTTTGCAGATATCAATAGACTATAAATAGATAGGAAGACATAGTAGATATAGACACTTAATCTTCACTACAAGCAGTGCACTCTATTTTCTATTCTGTTCTGTCCTATCCTATCCTATTTTATCCTTTTCTCCTGTCCCTTCCCATTCTACTCTTTCTTATTTTATTCTGTTCCATTCCATTCTAATCAATTCTCATGAATGCTGGTTGTTCTGATTTCTCTACACACCTGTAACTAGGTCGTGATGAAAAAAATATATATATATAAGCTGAGGATTACATTTTCTACAAGTCTAAGCCATGCTTGTCTACAGCCCACAGCCCAGACTCAGACACTTCTGCATCAGAGAGCACACCCCAGGCAAATGGCCCCTGACACTAAGATCACTCAGATCCCATGCTGGGAGAGTTCTGTGGTGAAGAACTGGGAGTCCAGTTAATGGTCCTCGCCTTCAGCAGCAAGGGCTTAAGGAGCGGGCTGCTTCCTGACGATGTGCTTCAGAGCATGCCAACAGTAGTTACCTTTCAAAGCAGAGTTGTATTAAATGAGTTCTTAAAATGACCTGGATTCCAAGCAGGAAGCCTCAGGGGATGTGCGTGAATGTCTTGTGAAGATCATCATTGCTGATGCTGGTTGTCCCAGCAAAAGGCATTTAGCAGGCTTGCATGTGCCTGGTGTGGTTGGAGTGTGCCTGGTTTATGGGTTGTTGATGTTAATTTGCAGGCAGGAGGATGGATTTTTGAAATAAATCTTTGCCCAAAGCAATCAGAAGCCCTTCAGATCACCCATAGTGAGGGCAAAGGCAGAGTGCTGATGGGAAAGGGCACAGAATTGTGCCCCAGAAAACATGAAACTGAGTCTCAAACTGTCCCTTTGTCTGACCATGAACAAGTTTAACCACTTCATGCTTACTTTCCTTACAAATGAAACAGGTATCACAATCCCCTCTCTTGACTCCACAGAGACAACTTAAGAATCAAGATACTATGTAGGTCAAAGTGTTTTCTAGTGCCCAAAATGCTTACAAAAATGATAATGGTTTGTATTGAAAATGATGCATAATTAACAAAAAGTCTTCTAAACAGCAATAAACCAACCATTTTTTTTTTTTTTTTTTGAGACAGAGTATCACTCTCTTGCCCCAGGTACAGAGCTATGGCGTCATAGCTCACAGCAACCTCAAACCCTTGGGCTCAAGTGATCCTCTTGACTCAACCTCCTGAGTAGCTGAGACTACATGCACCTTCTATGACACTCAGCTAGTTTTTCTGTGTTTAGAGATGTTTCCCTCTTGCTCAGGCAGGTCTGGAACTCAGTCCTGAGCTCAAGGGATCCACCCACCTCGGCCTCCCAGAGTGCTAGCATTACAGGCATGAGCCACCGTGCCCTGCCAAAAAACTACCATCTTGCAGTTGAGGAAACAGACTCCAGGAAGTTTAAAAACAGACAAGTAAAGCAGAGCAAAAGGTGACGAAGCTAGAATTCAAACCTAGGCCATTCTAGTTCTAAAGTTCGTGCTGGGAGGTGCGATGCTGGGTGGCAGATAATTCGGAGAATGCATGCACTCCCAGGCGGGTGCTCCCAATAAGCAGCCTTCTTCCCTCTTAGTATTCACAATGGCTGGTTCAGAGAATGTGCTCGATTTGAATTCCCTTGCACATAGATACTCTCACGTATTCTCCTTTTCTTTTCTTTCTCTGGGACTCAAAATTATTATTATAATTTTTTAAATTAAAACTATTCTACACGCGGGTTAGCTCACTATAGTATTTGGAGTCGCAATAACAGAGCAAAATCTACACTAGATTTAGAGATAAAATTTGTTCAAGTTGAAAAATGTATAAGTAATCAAATGCTGTTTTGTTCATTTTGAAGTATGGGCACCTACAAGGCACTATTGCCATTAAGAAAATCACACAGAAAGGCTCACACTGCTATTGCACCAGCACCATTAAAAGAAATCTGACCACTGAGATTGGTATCCTAACTAGTGGAGTCACATCTGACTCAATTTGGGACCAGCACATTTGGAGTTTCTTCCCTTGGCCTGAGTCCAGCTAGACAGAAATCATAGATTCCTAATCTAGAGTTTTATTCATACTTATTAGGCACATGCTCTAGGGAAAGTCACTGTATTAGTCTTCTAGGACTGCCATAATGAAGTACCATGAACTAGGTGGCATGGACAGCAGTTTATTTCCTTATAATTAGGGACCAAGATCAATGTGTATCCTTAGCCATTTCCCTCCCTCCCTACCTACCTACTTCCTTCCTCCCTTCCTTCCTTCCTCCCTCCCTCCCTCCCTCCCTTCATCTCACTCCATTGCCCAGGCTAGAGTGCCATGGCATCACCTAGCTCATAGCAACCTCAAACTCCTGAATTCAAGCAATCCTCCTGCCTCAGCCTCCCCAGTAGTTGGGACTAGAGGTATGCACCAAAATGCCAGCCAATTTTTTTATTTTTAGTAGAGATGGGGTCTTGATCTCTCTCGGGCTGGGCTCAAACTCCTGAGCTCAGGGGATCCTCCCAACTCAGCCTCACAGAGTGCTAGAAGCCCTCTTCTCTTTACGTGTCTTCTCTCTGTGTCTGTGTCCTAATCTCTTTTTACATGGACCCTAAATCACACCGGATTAGGGCTTACTGTAGGAACCTCATTTAACCTTCATTATCTGGAGACTTCAATACCTAAGTTTGAAGGAGCAGGACAGACTTTGATCACTAACAATCATAAAATAGAAATGAGATTAAAATGATGCCAATGAGATTTATAATGACACTTCCTGTTTTCATAAAATCTTGGGATGTGGAATTGCAAAGGAGGCAGAAATAAAATTCTTCAGTTTTGTATATTTTTTTACTTTCAGAAAATACATTTATTTTAATTTCTTTTCTTTTTTTTTTTTTTTTTTTTTTTTGTGGTTTTTGGCCGGGGCTGGGTTTGAACCCACCACCTCCAGCATATGGGGCCGGTGCCCTACCCCTTTGAGCCATAGGGGCTGCCTTATTTTAATTTCTTTTCCTGTTTCTGTTGTTATACTAAAAAGTCTCTTTCAGAGAGAGAAGAGGGGAGAGGAGGGATAGAGGAGGGAGGGCATTTGGGGGGACCTCACCTAATGTGCATGATGCAATGGTACATTTCAAAACTATTAAAAAATGAGTATAATTGTGATGGATGTGTTACTTAGTTCAATGTAAGCATTTCATATTGTACACTGAAGCAGTACCCTGAACCCCATAGATGCATCAATGTACAAAGTTATGATTTAATAAAAAATAATAATAAAAAAATCAATTCTGCCAAAAAAAATAAGTAAATAAAAAGTCTCTTTCACATTTGCGAAATAGCACGTTATTTCCATAAAAGGACGTTATCTGATGACATCAAGGCACTCTGTTTATTCTATGAGAACCACTCATTGTACAATTGTACACATTCCTGTATTTTCTCACAAGCCTTACAGAGTGGGGAATAAATATTTCTCCATAATGAAAAACTGCCAGAGGCCAGATTTGCTTGTTCGTCTAGAGGCAATAATGAGACAGAATTGAAGGCTGGCCCTTATTGTGGCTTTCTACGGGGCTCAGGCTTCTGGATCTGTCCTGTCCCCAAGCTGGTGTGATACCACTCTGCTAGATTTTATTGCCTGAAGTTGCACTTTATGCCTGCTGTCCCCAACCACAGGCCACAAGCTGGTAGAGTGTCAGGAACTGGCTGCACAACAGGAGATGAGTGGTGGGTGAGCAAGAGAAACTTCATTTGTATTTTCCGTCACTCCCGTCACTCAGGTCACCGACTGAGCTTTGCCTCCTATCACATCTCCCCCGCCACCCCAGGCCATGGAAAAACTGTCTTTCATAAAACCAGTCTCTGGTGCCAAAAAGGTTCAGGATAGCAGCTCTATACTTATTTATACAATTTTAGGCTCTGTCTGGATTTTTGGCTCCAAGAGTTACCTATTTTGAAATTCAGATGGTTGAGGTAAAATTTACCCCTTGTTTTAGTTTGAAGACTTTTGAAAAATGTACTTAGTCACGTAACAAACACTGCAAGCAAGAGATAGATTATTCCATCTATCCCACAAATAATCTACTGATTATTTATAATCAGTATTGCCCCCCTGCCTCAGGCCCTGATGATCACTGATCTTATTTTGGTATCTATAGTTTTATAGATGTCATATAAATGGACTAATACATGGAATCATATAAATGAATCACCTAAAACTTTTGAGATTCATTCAGGTATCAGCAGTTTGTTTCTCTTTATTGCTGAGAAGTATTCCATAATGCAGATTCTCAATTGGTTTTCTCAGTTACCAATTATATTATTTATAGTGTTGTACATTTATATTATTTCTAGTGTTTTTATATTATGTTTAAAGTGTAACAACCAAGCCCCCTGCCCCTACACCAAGCCCCTATCCCTGCTACTAATTCCCCAAACCCATAGATTTAAAGAATATAACAAACCCTTTACCCTTCAAAGGGGAAGTGTTTTGTGTTTCAGCCCCAACCCCTCCAAGGGTGGAGGAGCTAAATTCTGGGAGAAGAGGTAAGCAGGGAGGGGTACACGTCCCGATTTCCTTGGAAACTTACCCAACTCCTATGCCTGTCCCTTGTACCCCTGAACTATGTATGAACCATAAAGTAATGAACTTATGATGTATCTTGTGATTTATGAACCAATATGTACCCCCCACCCTGCGACTCTGCCTTAATTGCTATGATTAGCTTCTGTATTGCGCTAGCTTGCTTTGCTGACCACGCAAGAAAATGGTATAAAAGGATTGCTCACCTAGCATTTGGGGCTGCATGCCTTTGTGGTATCAGCCCCCTGCAGGTGCAATACATTTTATCGATTATTGCATCAAATTAGAGTCCATCTTTCTATCTCCGTGACTCAGTTTACTTCGAAAGCTTCCATAGACTTTTCCACCCTAGGTCTTTATGGAGCTAAGTTTACATTTGGAGGGTAAATTTTGTTAGATTGAGTCCCCCAAGTGTAGATGCAGAGACTGGATTAGACATGGAAGGGATTCAAGGAAATGCTCAGGAAATAGAGCGGAGGGAACAGGGAAAGGCTGAAAGAGCCTTCAGACCACAATGCAGACCCAACACTGTGAAGAAAAGGAAGAAGGAAGAGAACTGAGCAGGAAAATTCACAGCCTGGAGAACTTCTCAGACAGGGTCTGCCAAGGCTGTGAGAGCCCTTGAGCCAACATTGCCTTGGGCACAGGAATGAGCATGATTAATATGTCACTGAGCTGTGAGCTGGAGCAGGAGGGGGAGCAGTCCACAGAGAGTGTGTTGTTGGTGTGACGGTGTCTGTGGATCCAGGGAGGCGGCCCCTGGACCGGTCAGTCAAGCTCCTGCAGCAGAGATATGGCTCAGGCTGCTGGCATCTTTGAGTACAGTCCCTGCGCCCTGTGAAGTGCATGTTAACTCCCAGAAACTGCCTAACTTATCCTAAATAGCTGCATCATTTTCCATTCCCACTAGCAATATATGAGAGTTCCAGTTTCTCTGTATGTTCTGCTTTTCTTTGTTTGTGGTTTTAATTTTAGCCGTTCTGTTAAATGTGTCCTCATGATTCATGGTACTTTCGATTTGCATTTCCCTAATGAATAAACATATGGAGAGTCTTTTCATGTGCTTATTTTCCATCTGCATCTCTCCTTTGGTGAAGGGACTGGTCAAATCTTTTCCCCATTTAAAAAGATAGGATCATTATGTTATTATTAAGCATGAGAGTTCTTTGTATATTCTGGATAGAGGTATTTAGTGATGTGTTTTGTGAATATTTCTCCTAGTTAGTGTCCTTTCTTTTTATGCTTTTAATAGGGTCAAGGAGTAGAAATTTTAAAACTCTGATGAAGTTCCATCTGTCAATTTTTTTTTTTTAACAGTTCATGTGTCTCATCTAAGAAACCTTTGCTTAACCAGATCATAAAGATTTTCTCCTAGGTTTTTATTTAAAAGTTTTGTAGTTTGGGGTTTAACATTCGTTCTGTGATCCACTTATCACTGATATTTGCATATGGTATGAAATGTCAGTGATAGTTCAGTTTTTACCACATGGATATCCAATTATTCCAGTACCATGTCTTGAAAAGAATGTCTTTCTTCTGATGATTGCCTTAGCGTTTTTGTCAAAAATCAATTGACCTTATATTTATGGGTCTATTTCTGAACTTTTCATTATATTCCACTTATTCATATTTCTATTATTATGCCAATATCATATTGTTTTGATTACTGTGATTTAACACTTAATTTTCATTAAATCTTAAAATCAGATTGTGATTGTCTTTCAATTTTTTTTCACTTTTTTTGTGTTATTCTCAATTCATATTTAGAATCAGATTGAAAACTTCTTCAAAAATGTTCTGTTAGAATTTTGATTGAGATTTAGTTGAACCTATAAATGAATCTAGAGATTATTAACACTTTACTATTAAGACATTTGATCCTTCTATACTACCCAAAGCAATCTACAGATTTAATGCAATTCCTGTTAAAGCACCATTGTAATACTTTAAGGAACTTGAAAAAATAGTACTTCATTTTATATGGAATCAGAAAAAACCTTGAATTGCAAATACATTATTCAGAAATAAGAATCAATCAGGAGTTATCACATTACCAGACTTCAAGCTATACTATAAATCTATAGTGATCAAAACAGCATGGTACTGGCACAAAAACAGAGTGGTAGATTTATGCAACAGAATAGAGAACCAAGAGATGAACCCAGCTACTTATCATCATTCGATTTTCAACAAGCCTATCAAAAATATTCAGTGGGGGAAAGACTCTCTACATAACAAATGGTGCTGGGTGAACTGTCTGGTGACCTGTAGAAGACTGAAACTGGACCCCCACCTTTCACAATTAACAAAAACTGATTCTCACTGGATGAAAGACTTAAACTTAAGACATGAAACTATAAAACTACTATAAGGGAGTGCAGGGAAAACACTTGAAGAAATTAGCCTGGGAGAATATTTTGTGAAGAAGAGCCCCTGGGCAGTTGAAGCAACACCAAAAACACATTACTGGGATCTGATCAAAAAGGCTTTTGCACAACCAAGAGCACAGTAAGTAAAGCAAACAGACAACCTTCAGAATGGGAGAAGATTTCTGCAGGTTATGCTTCCAACAAAGGTCTAATAACTAGAATCTATAGAGAACTCAAACTAATCAATAAGAAAAGAATAAATAACCCTATTTCTATGTGGGCAAGAGACTTGAACAGAAATTTGAACCTACAAACACATGAAAAAATGCTCCTCATCCTTAATCATCAGAAAAATGCAAATCAAAACCACTTTGAGATATCATCTAACTCCAGTAAGATTTGCCCACATCACAAAATCCCAAAACTACAGATTTTGTCATGGATGAAAAGAGAAGGGAGCACTTCTACACCACTGCTTCATTTTACAATAAAGACATTTGCATCAGAATATTTATTATAGCCCAATTCATAATAGCCAAGACATGGAAACAGCCCAAGTGCCCATCGACCCATGAATGGATTAACAAATTGTGGTATATGTACACCATGGAATACTATGCAGCCTTAAAAAAGATGGAGCCTTCACATCTTTTATGTTTACCTGGATGGAACATATTCTTCTTAGTAAAGTATCTCAAGAATGGGAAAAAATATCCAATGTACTCATTACTACTATGAAATCAATATATAATCATCTACACACTCATATGAATGGCAAAACATAACTATAGTCCAGAAAGCAGAAGGAAAAGGAGAGAGAGGGTAGAGGGAAGGTTATATGGGAGACAGGAGGGTATTTGGGGGAAACCTCACCTAATGTGCATGATGCAATGGTACATTTCAAAACTATTGAGAAATGAGTATAATTGTGATGGATGTGTTACTTACTTCGATGTAAGCATTTCACATTGTATATTGAAGTAGTACCCTGAACTCCATAAATGCATCAATGCACACACAAAAAAAGACTTTAGATTCATGAACACAGCATACCTCTCCATTTCTATACATCTTCTTTAATTTATTTCATTAAAGTTTTATAGCTCTCAGCACATAAATCTTATAAATATTCTGTTAGATTTAGCCTAACAAAATTTGGATTTATTCATATTTTCAATGCTATTATAATGGTATTATTTTCTTTTAATTTTAATTTTTAAGATTTAACTTAAATTTAATAAAAAAAATCAATTTTATTTCCAATTGTTTTTGCTGTAGAAAGTCTTTGGCTTTTGTATACTGATTTTATATCGTATGAATTTTCTAAAGTCACTTTTTAGTTCTAGTATCATTTTTGAGTCTTCTTTAGAAGTTTTAACAGAGGACCTTTTCAGGACCATCAAGTAGATTTTATTTTATTTTATTTTATTTTTTTTATTCATTAATAGTTTATTTATCACTCATATTCATAGCTCAGGAACACGGGTCTGTGACAAACGTCTATGTAAATCAGCCCAAAGAAATTCTTTATATTCCAAAATCACTTTACGCTCTGAAAGACACCA
>CAUYRH010169567.1:0-24330 GCA_963574655.1 Perodicticus potto | reverse complement strand
GGTCTGGGTTGGGTATGTAATAGTAGGGCTGGGTTGAGTTCGGTGGTGAATAGGTGGGGGGGGGTGGGGGTCCAGGGCGGGTGGGGTGCGGGGGCGGGGAGGGGAGGGAAAGGAAGGAAAGAGGGAAGGTAGGAAGAAAGAAGGAAAGAAAGAAGGAAAGAGGGAGGGAGAAAGAGAGAGAGGGAGAGAGGGAGGGAGGAAGGAAAGAAACTTGTTTTTCTCTTTACAATGTGAATGTGGTGTTCTCTGCTCTTCCTTTTCCTTTTTTCTTCTACACTCTAATCCTTTCTATTCTTATACTTCTTCTTATTCTCTGCCCCACCAACAAGAACATATATTTAAATTTTGGTCTTATCCTGCAAATTAATTTCAAGATCTATTAATGATGTGAGCCAAATTTTGAAAAGCTCTGATGTAGACATAATTCTAGAAATTCTCATAAAAATGAAACCAAGGCTGGACAGACGTAGGTTGTTTTCATAGCACCAGGACAGAAGGACTTAGAGGAAGACAAGGGGTAGAAAACACGTGTTGTTTTTTACTCATGCTAATTGTTTATCTCCATGCTATGAGGGCTATCTCTCACAGTACGATCAAAATGTTTCTGATTGTATATGAAGCACATTCTGCCCTATGATTGCACCAATGTACACAATTATGATTTAATAAAATTATTTAAAAAAAAGAGAGACTCTGGAGATAATATTGCATTATCTTTCTACCAGAATTTTCAAGTGGTGAAAGAGGCCAATATAGCAAAGCAGTTCAGAATGAAGGCAGGGCATCAGGCTGTCTGGCTTCACAGTTTACAAGCTGGGTAATTTGGGAAAAGTCATTTCAACACCTTGTACTTCAATCTCTTCACTTGTAAAATGGGGATAATAGAGGCTGCCTCAGAGAGTAGGAGTGAGAATAATAAAGTGTTTAGACTAGTAAACTGTGCATTGCTAACTCTCAGTAAATGTTCAGTCTCAGCTAGTAAATACTTAGTCAAAATCTGTGGTTAAACTCAGCACAGAATTGAGAAGCCTCAGCTAATATATCTGTTCAGAGGCATTCAATAAGTGTTTCTGATATCTTTCCATTCATTGTCAGGCATCCAAAAATCAAATTATGGCACTAATAATTTTAGCCCTGTATACCATGGTTATATGTTCTGTTTAGAATGGCTTTTCAGATGCATTATTTTTTATG
Organism: Perodicticus potto; assembly: GCA_963574655.1. Taxonomy (NCBI): domain Eukaryota; kingdom Metazoa; phylum Chordata; class Mammalia; order Primates; family Lorisidae; genus Perodicticus; species Perodicticus potto. The sequence goes on along the minus strand of CAUYRH010169567.1, from coordinate 23,136 downwards.
TCTTTAGGACATTAATATTAATGCATCCCAGCCAAGTCATCTAAGTTAATTTGCCCCCATCAAGGAGTCAATAATTTAAATGTTATTTAGTACTAGAGATCCAAATATTTAGATACAAATCAGGAAAATAAGACACAGAAAGAGAGAGAGAGAATAGGATTTTTCAGTAGGAAAAATCATCATTTAAATCTTACAAACTTCTAATACCTCTCCGATTTTTCTAGAAGGCATTGACCATCAAAGATCAAACATTCACTTTGATGTCATGGGAAAGGTTTGCTGATACTGGTTGGAAAAATCAAAGTGAGTAGTTAAACCACAAATTAACACTGATTACTCATTGAGTGATAGCGACAACCATAAAAAAACCTAATCTGCCTTTAAAAATGGATGCTAAAAATACATAACAGCTTCTACGTGAAATATGATTATGGCTACTACACTGACCTTAACCTGACTTCTCAGGCAACAGGAATGTTCAAATCTGCCTCCACTCTGTGTTTTCCCCATGGAAGAGCATAAACACTGCTTTGGAAATTTTTCCTCCTTTTTGAGGGACTGAACTGGAGAGATCATTAGCACAGAAGATGTATATTTTCTTTCAAGTGGGAATTTCTATCATAGAGTAACTAGTGTAATGGCAATTTAAATAAATTAAATTATTATGTCGCATACCCTGCTAATAAAATAATAATAGAGTATAATAATATACTGCGGTCATTGCTATGATAATGGAAATATGTCCACAGTAAAGAAGGCACAGTCATTTTTAGTTTCTTATCACTGTAGCCAGTTTCAACAGAGAATGAGTCCATCACATTCACTAGATCCTGACGAAGCCCTAGAAGGACGGGAAGCTGAACTTTTCCTCTTACCCTCCGAATTCACTCAGTCCTGTGAGCTCTGCTTTCTTCACTTCACCAGCGTAATTTCCACAGATGTATGTACTTTACAGTGTGAGGGTCAATTGTATACAAATACTCGGGTATCCAGAATGTTCACTATGTATGTTTTCTTTTTTCTTTCCTTGTGAATAAACACCATTAACTGCAATGGTTTAACTGCATTTGGGGAACAAAATGATTTATTCTCTAGTAGTTTCTGTATAAGCTAAGAGTTTAGGTGATGATTTAAATTACAAATATTTTCTATCATAGCGCAGCTTTTTTAACCCGGTGAAGATTGCACCAACATACAAGTTCGCATCCTCACCACTCAAATTTTTTTTTTTGTCTTTGCAGTTCCGCCTTGGTTTTTAAATCACCCCTCCAATCTCTACGCCTATGAAAGCATGGACATTGAATTTGAATGTGCAGTCTCGGGAAAGCCGGTGCCCACTGTGAACTGGATGAAGAATGGCGACGTGGTCATTCCTAGCGACTATTTCCAGATAGTGGTAATTATCTTTTTTCACATTAGCTTTCACAATTCCATTCATTGTGTGTTATCTTTTCACTTGCTTTTCTTTCCTGGGAGGAAGGTTTCTATGGGGAATTTTTTATGATGTGCTAAGGAAATGATTCTAACAAAGCAAATGACATTTTAGACTTAAGAATTTTTGAGCTGAAAAGAGAGATCAAATGGTCCAGCCCTCTGGTTTTAAAGACAAGACTTTAAAACAAAGAAAAATCAGAAGGAATAGACCTTCTAAGTCATTTCACGGCCAGTTCATAGAATAGAATTTAGAACCTAGTTGTAGATTGTATTTGGCCAAGATTGTCTTACTTGTTTGACTTTTACCCATTTTAATGAACTTGAATTAAGATGTGCTACCTATGATTATGGTAGTTTTTACTTGGATGTTATAGACAGTGTGTTTTTGCTACCCTGCCAGATAGGGCCAGTGGGTCGTTCAGAAGCAGTTAAGAGTAGTGGGTGACAGGGAAAGTGATCTTGGGGTTGGCAGTGATGGCTGCAGGGAAGGCTGTAGTGGTAGAGAGGCCACAGAGAGTTCACATAGCTTTGTAATTGTGAACACTGGAAAGACTTGAAGTTAAGAGAAATAGTCGTTATGGTTTCCTATGAGCCCTAGCTCAGTCTCTATCCCTATCCTTACAGGTAGGTGGTGGAGATGATGGTGCTGTACTCACTGAGTTGTTCCCCTGCTCAATACCTCCCATAATTGCTTTCGCTGTTACAGCAGAATTCTTTTTGCTCATTTGGAAATTCTCTATAACAACTTTCTTATAGGTATAGTTAGCATTGGAGGTTCAGATTTTAGGTATGTGAATATATGAGAAATACAAAAGCACTTTCCGAAAGTCAAAGAGCTTTTTATCTAAAGGAGTGGGATCTGGGTTCACTTATGTAACGTGTGAGACGCAGACATGGTTCTGTCATGGAAGAGCTGTCCTCTCATCCAGATCTCCAGGCAGGACGAGCCTGGAGCACACACATCCTGTGCAGACACAAGCTCGCTTCATGACATTACGCTGCCTCCTGTTGCTAAATACCTTTTCCACAATTGGTCAATTTAGAAACTTCGATAATCTCGATAATGTGCATGCATTTTTGGCATACTACATGTACAAAATTTCTTAAGAAATAAAACCATAAAGCATATCTTTGTCACTTTGATCACCACTTCTAAAGTTTTCCTTTTAGTGTATTTATTTAATTGGTTGGGAATAGAGTAAGAATAGGAACAAAAATAACTTTTAAATGCCATACCAATCCATTAGTTCCTTTCAATGCAATGCTATTTCACTACAACTGAATTAAAAATGACCTTCCATTGGGCAACTTAAAAAGTGTTGTATATGCCTAAAATATATGCTACTTGCATATATAAAGGAAATTGTTGAGTGCCCTTAAGGCCACGTAATAGAATGCAACATTTATTTTTTCTACAGTTTGAAAATAATCTTTCTCCCAGCATGACTCATTATAGCCAACCTATTGAAATTCTGATTTTCTTAAGGTGAAAGAAAAAGTACAGTATGTAGCCCTATTCACATGTAATGTCCTTAAAAATATTTCCCCAGTAGCTCCAGAAATCTGAGACCCATTGCCTGTCACCCACGCAATATTGAGCACAGATTGTAACTTATATGAAAATTGTTAATTAGAAGTTAGCCAGCTTTATCTAAGAATTTAACATCAGCTGAGAATTGACTACAAGACACTAAAAACAATTAAGAATTCCCCATGAGGTAATATTTATCTCTTAATGACTTCAGGGGAAGTGGTTTAACACGTTTCACTTACTGAACTAATTCTTACACTAATATCGAAGATAAACTGAGTTAGTATAATTAAATGCTATCTCTAGATCATTTTATCATTCATCCTTGAAAAAGATGGTAGCTCAATTTATAGAAAAGAAGAGTTAACATTTCTGTATTTAATCTAAGAAGGTGAAACATTTTGGCTAAGGAGAACTACACGGATAAAAAATATCCACCATACTTCTTCTCCAACCCCCCAAAAGGCTATATATGTCAAAGATGTTACAATCTTTAAAGAAATGTTTAGACATTTTTTTCTGGCTAAACATTTTCAGAAAATATCCAACCTTGATTTTTTGTGCTCTGGAAGCTGCAAAGATCAGTGTTTTTCTTTCTTTTCCTTTTTTTTTTTTCCTTTCAGCTACTAAACCTGAGCTTACTTTAATAAAAAATAAAGAAGGAGATTTCATTGGGTGCTAATCTTTTTTCCTGTACCTGATAAAAGGCCTCTCTGTCCATTGTTCATTTAGATTTTGAGGATGATGTGCATTTATGGCAGCATATTTTTTGACCGCAGAGCGAGGCTGAACTGCTGCGTGTACATTCAGAGGAGAGCACTAGGAATGCATGACCTGCCCCAAGTGGCCCAGGACATATCCACCAGGCTGAAATGTCCCTCCTGGACTCCCCTGTTGTTTCTCCTGTGACACTTTATAAAGACTGGTCTAAGTTCATTTTGTTGCCTTGAGTTTTTTTCTTTTTTTTTTTAACTTTCTAAAATATTTCACCTGCTTTTTCTTCTAGGGGGGAAGCAACTTACGGATCCTTGGGGTCGTGAAGTCAGATGAAGGCTTTTATCAATGTGTGGCTGAAAATGAGGCTGGAAATGCTCAGACCAGTGCACAGCTCATCGTCCCTAAGCCTGGTAAGATGACAGGAACTTTGTTCTGGTACCAGTTACCATTATGCACGGCCATTTGTAAAATCCATATCATTTTCTTTCTTCCACAAAGTCAATACAAAATTGGTTAATCAAGTTGGACACTTGTGTATTGATAATATATTCCTTCTAGCACATGATTGCTACACATGTCCTAGTGTGTGTGTGTGGGAAAAAAAATCATCATGAACAATAAAGCCTCTGGTTTTCAAGATAACACAACTAAATTATTACCTTATTTCTCTTTTTTTGGCCTGCTGTTCTTATAGTGTTCCATAGATATATGAAATATATAATATATGTAGCATATGTGTTACATGTACATTTTAGCTGTCTATATGCATATGGACATGTATACATAAATGTAAAAACTATATATATATGTATATGCTTATATATAGTCTTGAATCAATAGAAATTGGCAAAAAAAATAGCAGTAAGACCACTTTAAAGTAAAGGGATTTTTGTCTTCTATTCTTTGAAGTAGAGTTTGATAACCTGTCCCTTTTTTCCATAGTTGAGAAGGTTTTTTGTTGTTGTTGTTGTTGTTGTTTTATATTGTCTCAGAGGTTTAGGCTGGAGGTTTAATATTCAAAACTAGAATAAAGCTATATTATACCTCCTGTATAATATCTCCATAATGACATAGTTTCTCCTGGGTATGGGGGGGGCAGTCAGGGAACCTAAAAAGAAAAAAATTGAAGAGCTACTTTGAAATGTTTAATGTTGAAGAAAGTAAAAACAACAACAAAAAAATTCATCCTTTAAAATGAGGACCAAAGAGTTGTTTATATAGATCCAAATATTTTAAAAATATTAATTATCGATGCTCACCATCAAAAGTGTTCATATGATGTTATAGATATTTAAACTCTTTCAGACCAATTTCCTTCCCCTTGACATGGCTCACTCTTTTTCTTAATCTTTCTCTGAAGTAAGTTTAATGGAAAGTAGCTAAAATGTATAAAGCAGAATCTTTATTTGTCTTTTACTTTTTAAAATATGCCTTTTAAGTCTGTGTATTATGTGAACCCCTAACCAATTATTTGAAGAGTCTCTTAATTCTTGCAAAGATAACTTTCTCTTTTTTCCTTGATTGAAATAAAAGAGCAAGTACAGAACAATAGTCCCAAGTGAGTAAAGGAACTAAAGGAACTATCTTGGAATTAAAAGGGACAGTTAGCTCTTGATCCAGATTGCCAATTTCTCTGATGGACTAGTTCTTTTCCCTCCATTAATATGCTTTAAGTATCAGTGTAACTTTGTACGACTAAGTACATTCTTTTCTGCTGAACTAGGATAAGCAGAAGAAAAGCAACCTCTAAAAAAATTATATCATTAGTAACAAATATGTGTCCACCTTTAAGCTAATACTAGTGGCATCATAATTCATAGAGCAAGAACATTCTAGTTAAACTTGATTTTCCAACTAGGAGAAATATGTGGAATTAGCAACCCCATATGTATAGAGGAAGCATGAGATGTATTTTCCTAGGACATTTTGGTGCTGACAGAGGACCATTGACGATGGTTGCAACTGCTCTTAGGAATGGAGGATTCTCTGTACTGTGATTCATAGTATTAGAGTCTGCCATGGTATTCCCCCCCACCCCCCACGTGAGCCAAGTAGTGTAGACACCAAGAAAGCCTCTTGGAAAGATTGTGTATGCGTGCGGGTGTATTTCTGAGGAGGGATTGCACATTGATTCTCACAGAAACGGTCTGGAGCTGCCTGCAATGCGAGGAGGAGGAAGGGAGGGCCACAGTGGGAAGAACAAGGGTTGCATTGAAGACAGCAAGGGTGAAAGCTTCTTGAAAGAACCCTGCCCAGGAGTCCTGCCTGCTGAGAGTGTCCCAACACAAAGCTGCTGTATGGTGGAGCTTGCCTGAGGGAAAAAAGTTACCCAGAAAGTGCTTGCCAGTTTTAGGAAGGGCCTATGACCATATTCCTGTGGTGGGGGAGTCTCTGCCGAACCCATAGAACTGCCCCTCAAAAAAGAGATATGTACCTACCTCTCTTGACTGTGGATTCCTGAGACCATAAGCTGAGAAAAGCAGGCTGTGTCTCTTTATTCCAAATCCACCATCCCTTCTGTGGCCCTGGCAAAGTCCTAAACAGAAGGAAGGTGGACCTGAGAGACTGGGAATCCAGTGACAGCCTCTCCTACAGCCCCACACCCTCTGGGATTGTGGTCTTAGACCTTCCTTGGGGAATGAGAAGAAACTTTAAATTGTATTTCAGTTGAATACTTTTAGATAGCCCTGGAGTGTGTGCATGTGTGTGTGTGATGATGAGTGGTGTTTTTTGTTTTTTGTTTTTTAATACCTGAAGATAAGACTTTTTAAATACTTTAGGGTGACCAGAGGGCCAGAAAATTAGCCCCACTTGCAATCAGACTCGGGGAGACAAGTCTGACAAAGGTTTGTTTGACAATGGATGAGAGAAAAATAAAGCTATATCTTTTTAATTCTTAAGTAGTTCAGTTCATTTAATCAACCAACTGTGGGCTTTCAAATTCCCATCTCCCAGGGAGCTCTGATTTCAACAGGTAGCCTTTGCATTAAACTTGGATCCCGATTCATTCCAGTCTCAATGACCATAAAGGAACGAGGAAGGTTTTCCTCAGCAGAAATATCATTTACTACCTCTCTCGCACCAGCATGAAAGAATCTTGATCATTTATTCTTTTTCTATCTAGACGGTAGAGGGTTGTCAGTGGCTTCTACACACTTGATCAGGGGTTATTGTATTTGGCATTGGATTAGAAAGAAAAGTAAAAGAAAATGAAGACAAAAATCTGAAAGTGTGACAGGACAACACTGTGACTGTCTTAACATTTCTTCTCTTATACATGATGGATTGCTTTTTCCCGGCTATTTAATCAGGTCTTCAAATAATGCCACTCCAATTCCTCAGAGGAACAGCCTGGGCCGTGTGCACAGATGGTGGAGAGCCCAGCTATAAATATAAATTAAGTGATGCGACTGACTGACCATGGTGAGAAGAACACAGCCCTCTCTGTTTAAGTTCAAACAATAAATGGTCACTGTGTATTTTGAGGCACGTCGTGGGCCCGCATTGCCCAGCTGTTCAGCTGTGGCCTGTCCACAGGCCTGTGACTGAGAGTTACTCTTGGCAACTAGCAATCTGCTTCTCACTGAAGTACAGACAATGACCTGTTCGAGCCTGTGTCCATTGTTGGTGGATATTTACATAAGCCTAATGAAGTTTCAACATAGTCTTTTATACATAGTTAGCTGTTCCCTCTTTAGCAATTAGTGACTTAGGAAATAAAGTAAACATAATCTACTGAATTAAATTGAGTTAATGGCTTGTGATTCTCTCCAGAAAATAAATTGGGGAAAAATATTTGAAACATAGTCACTGTAAAAGGTGAAATTATACATGGTTTACTCTAGATAAAGATCAACAAGATCAATGGCATTTAAAAAATTATTATACTATAGGATATCCTATAATGGTACTTAGCTGACACTGTAACATGGAAGCACAGGTCCAGACTTCCGTTTCTCTGTGTAGCAAACGTACACACACTCAGACACACTTGGGCGACCCAGAGGATGATTTCCTGCACCCTTGAGACTTTATGCATATTACATCAAAAACATGGTGCTATATTATGTAAGTGGTAGGGAATGAAAGTTAAAAATGTAGGAACTTATGTCACTTGTGTTGTCTCTTAAAGTATTTTAAGTGCTGGGGACAGAATTTTTACCCTTGTTTGTTTAAATTCTTCTTCTTTTTTTTTTTTTTTTTTTGAGGGAAGAAGGATGTTAGTTGAGAACTCCCCTTTCCAAATGAAAGAAATTACCTTTAACTGAAAGTCTATTATTTAGTGAATTCTCTGTCAAAAATGCATTAAGAGTCAACATGTCAGGTGTCACAACAATAAAAATTTTCAATAGCGAGAGTTGCAAACAAGTAACCAATGTTAGAATCTCATTGCATTCTGATGAATTAATGACTTTCAAGTCACTATCCAATAAACTGGGGTAGAAAGATAGTAATTAAATTGAGAATACTATTTGATAGCTTAGTAGACAATTAGCAATTATCTGGACCTGAGGAGGAGATAGGGAGCAAGGCAGGAACAAAAGATAAGATAGATTTGAGATATCAGTTATCTCAGAGTTTCTTACCCTGGTTCTACTTGGTGGGTGGTGTTCACTTTTCTGACCATGTCTGGGGTAGAAGGTCATTGGAAATAACTGAACTTTGAACAGGGGAGCTGAGGGCCACGGACTGGGAATGTGCCTATGATCAGGCAGATGTAGTCAGGGATGTGTTTAATTTAACGGCAGAAATTAGTGAAGATAAAGTTGCTGTGGGAAGAAATGTCCTATTCATTATTTTTACCATGTACAAAAAGGCTAAGTGGAAAAATCCATTTGATAATATATAGAATAAATGCCATTATAAATAATTCCCACCGTGTAGATTTGCTTGGGCAAGATACCAAATAATGCCTTCTATGTAATAAATAAAATACAGAATGTGTGTCTCCTGTTAATATAGCATATTTATAGTGCTGGTTTATTTTTTCCCTCCAACATTGGCTAAAAAAGTAGAGTTTCTCCATAGTAGGAGAAATATGTTGGTCAGACATTTGGAAAAATGAAAGCCGTTATCAATTACCTGTCCTCCCTCGGAAAAGGTTACTGATTACAAATGATGTTGCATTTTAAACATTTCATTAAGGCAGTACATCATATTGCCTGAAATTAGTGAGAAGATTTAAGTCTGGTCATGAACAGAAAGGCATAAAATCATAATTCTTTGGATCAGTTTTTGTGAGTTGTTCCTTATCCAGGTGAGAAGAATACCCAGAAATCCAAATGGGCAAAAGGATTATCTAGATCAGTGATTTTCAACTGTTGTGCTGCAAAAATGTTTAATTTTTTTTTGAGACTTTGGAAAAACAATAAGTTAACTGATGACTTAATTAAATTATTTTTGAAAGGAGTTCAATGCATAGTAAGTCTACTCTTTTTTTTTTTTTACTATTTTTGTTTGAAGTGTGCCACAGTAGTTTATAGGTTTAAGTGTGCCACTAGATAAAAAATGCTGAGAAAGAGTGATCCAAAGGCGTACTCCCACAATTGTGTAAAAACTGCATGGAATTATTGTGTTTCTTACTAAATATAGGCCCCTCCTTAGTAACTTGCCAGAGGTTCATAAAAAATTATACAATTAATTAATTAAAGGTAACACTTTAATACCTGTTAGAATTTAATTTCTTCAGTGTAATAGCACCTGAACAAGAATATGACGGAGAATGTAACTACAACTGAAGGGAGGTGCTTCTTAATTGGTCATTAGTCACTGGCAGTCTAAGTAAGTGGAATTTTGATCTTCTAATCTGAGAAAGGTTACCATGATGTAAATGTTTAATTGTATTTAGTATGGGATCTAATTGTTCATAGAGTTCTGTAAATAATTTACAAGAGCCAATTCCCCAATTCCACATACTGGACTAGTAATTAAGTGGACCCAAAGGGGAAAATGAGTCATTATACAGTTGCACACACAAACTGAGATCCTTATTAACACTAGAGAATTTTCCTTAGAATTCCATCACTGAGTCAAAGTTAATAAAATTGTAACAGTATTTTTGAAACATATTTGAATTGTGGTGGTATTGTAGCTTTCCTAGAATACTTGCCTTTGTAAGCCTTGGTAATTAATTTTAGCTAAAAAAATACAAAACCAATTTTGTTCCAAATGTTATTATGAATAACTTCAGTATATATTGCAACAAATGTATTCAATCAGCTATAAAATTATATATGCTTGTGAAGGTAAAAATAAAAATAAAAGAGAAGTAATTCATGCTCTTTTATTTTCTACCTCAAAGTCTCCCCACCCCTGAAATGTTAACATTCAAGCTACGCTTTTCCTGAAGGGGTCATTGATTGATTGATGGCTTAAGATTGGCGTAAATCAGTCATTTCATCTTTGACCACATAATATTCCCGTACCCTATGAGATATGTCCACATCACATCTCTGCATTCTTATCCAGTTTACTTATAAAGATTTAGAATACATTGGAATATTGAATGCATTTATGAACAGAATCTTAGATAATATTGCTTAACCTTTCCAAGTCTCTATTTCTTCAGCTATAAAATGCAGTAGATAATTGTCTCAAAGATTTAGTGCAATAAATTTATGTAAAAGGAATTTGTAGGCTGTAAATTGCTACAAAAACTTTAGCTATTATAAAGTCTTCTGGTGGTTGTGTTTAGTTTCAAGAAAAAGAGCAGGCATTCATTGGAACAGAAAAAATGATAGCTTTCTTCTGGAACATATTTCCGCCCTCTAAGAAAATAAATAGTAAATGCATATTTTAATAACCATGCCAATTCAAAGTTTAGGATTTTAGCCTCTACTGGGTAAGACTAAGAGAAATGTCCTATCTCAAAATGATTGCTAGTGGAAAAACTCATGGCAGGATTTGCAACATCAGTTTAATGACTAGCTCATGCCAGTTTCAGGTAGTCAGAAGCTTCTCAGCAAATAAAGGCTTGTCATTCCCCTTGGCCTCTGTTCAGTGTGTGCTTCAGGTGGGAAGCCAGCTCAGCGCTAATCAAGAGGGTATGGCTGCATGGCCGACTTTGAGATCAGAAATGAATTCTAAAAGGAATGTACTAAGGAATAAGGAATGTACTAAGGCCACTGATAAGTAGAAATCCATATACTATGGAACACTTGATAGATTCATAAATATTCATCACATCATACTTCAGTGGTAAACACACCGAAGAGTGTCATTCTCCTATGTATACCTTAAAAAAAAAAGTTCTCCACATAGTGGGAAAGTGGAAATGAAGAATATCTATTTATACACTGACCCCAAATCATATGCCTCTGTTACATTTTATCTTTAATCTATAAAATCACCCTTTGATGAAGAGTGTGTACACAAGGCATACTCTTATACATGTATATACACACATATATATATTATCTATGGACACAATTATATACATGTGTGTACAATGAATGTACATATGTGTTCCTTCTAATATACTATTAGAGAATTTTAGGTTATCAATTCAATAATTAGGAAACGGTATATATTATTTACTAACTCAAATTTTACAGGTGTAATTTTAACTGTCAGTGTGTGCTAATATTATCGTTCATAGTGCTAGGATCAAGTGGCAGTCATGCACACAGTTTAAGGAGGTGAATTGCAATGCAGTCACAACAAAGTCACCAAATGACCCCATAGGAAGCTTAGAAGGTCATGTCGCCCTTCAGGCTATTTTACCCCCAAATTTGATTGTGACCTTGAGGAAGTTGGCTCTCTTGGCCAAAGGCAATTACTGGAGATAAATCCAATGGGTGCCACCAGCCATCGACACTCCATTCCCACCCCCACTGGAGGAATGACAGTTCCAATCCTATAAAAATCTATATAGGACGCCATATGGGACGTCCCATATAGAAAGTGAAATCTATATGGGACGCCCACCACTGTATCCATTTCAGTGCTCACCTGGTGCCATTCAGATCTCTTTGCTTTAAAAATAAATTCTGGAAACAATTCTTCTAGGATACCAGTTAGTTTTATTCCCTGATGCACTGTAACCCCTACCAGTGCAGCTGCAGCTGGTCTCAGGCTCCAGCTGGTCCTCTCTCCTCTTCTTATCTATCACACACATTCCTTATTCTCAGCTGGCATCTCTGCTGGTCTTTACCGCTTCTCTGGTGGGGATACTGTGCTACATTATCTGTCATCAAAATTAGGGGAAGGAGTAACAGAGACACTCCACTAGATCACCAAAGTCCCAATCATATTCTTCTCTGATGACTACAGTCGTTACATTCGTAAGGTGCTGTGATGCGCCTGCCTGTGCACGCTCTAATCCACACGTGGAGCCTGCTCAGTTACTGGCTGGGGTTTGAGATTAAGTCAAGTCCATTCAGAATACTTTGGGAATTACCAATAAAAGAGAAAGTCTTGAGATTTGAAAAGTCTAAGATGATGCCACCCAAATGATCTGTGTTCAAATTTTCCAAGTGATAGAGCACGGGTTAGGTGTGTGATGTCGCTTAAGGGTCTCTAAAGTGAATATCACATAATCCTTCCTGTCCAGAAATGTATAGTTTAGAAAAGAATTAATTGGATATAACATTTAAATTATCAAATGTTTTAAAGTATTGGGACTTGAAATGGTATACCACTTATTTAAAATTTATCAAATATCTAGAAAATGTATACAGAGTCATAAAACTGTAATACACATTGGTAGATGCTATTTAAGAAAAGTTCAGTTACTTGTGCTAATATTTCTTAAAGGTAACAACATAGCCAATGCTTACTATTATGTTTGTTTGTGTGTTTTTTTCAAACCCTATTTTAAGAGGATTATGATGCTGTTTGCACACAGAACAATAAGGCTTCTATTGTATTAGAAAGCTTTCTGACTTATTGTTTTATTTTAAGTTAAACAAAACAATTAAAGTGACAAAGTCCAGGTTATAAAATAGGCTTCAAAAAGGAAAGGGAGAATTTCTTTTAGTAAAAAGTATCTACCCTGAGATGTTTAACCTATTATGTAGTTCCATAACAATAATAATAATCTAATAAGCTGAAATGACTATTGTGTGCAATACTCAGATTTGTTACTTTGTGTTGACAAATATTCATCCACCAGCAATCTACAGATGACTCTAACGTCCCCTAACAAGGCTGAAAAATACAGGGTATCTGTAGTTTAGTATTCATGTGCAGTTTATAATCAACAGGAACTTTATGGACACCTTGTATATTTCTTCATTTAGATGATTTTCATATTTTGTACAACATAAGGAAATTTACTTGAAATAAAAGTGATCCATTCTCAAAAAACACATCATTTAAAGCCAGAAAAACAAATAGAAAAGCCAGTGTCTCATATTTTTGATATCTGTCAGGTCCAGTTCCCATTTAAATAACAGACTGGCTGCTAATGCGGTAGAATGTTCTTTGGTTCTGAAAGACATTGATCGATCATATGTGTTTAGAACCATACCAAAGCAGAAAAGACTTTTTTGGACAACAAATAATGATTTCTTGATATTCTCCTAACAATATGACACTTATTTAGAAGAAGAAATAAATAAAAATACTATGTAGCTTATTCCTTTCTTGCCTTCTTGATTTATAAATTAAAAAGGCACAGGTAGCATAATGGCTGGCCCCAACATGCGCTTTTGGGTCTCATGAATTCCGTGTCTGATTTCTGACATGATGATCGCCTGCTTTCTTATTGATCTTGAGCCTCGCTTCTCTTTATTTAATATGGGCCTGTGAGCCCAATTCTGATCTGCTATTTTAGGTCTTAACACACTTGTCTAGAAAGGAACAGATGAACCTAGGAAAATTCAGCTGACAGAAGGAGTAAGTACATTTTTGCTTTTTGAGACTAGGAACAATAACAACAGTAAAACCTCATTCTAAGTATATAGTTTCATTGCACATAAAACATTATCCCAGAAAAAAGTTATTTCTACTTTCCAAACATAGGTGATGAGTGGTTGCTTAAGTTCCTAGTCTAATAGGAAAGTTTGGAACACAACAAATTTTGTGAGTCTCGGGAGTAACTAAACATAAGATGTAGGGGTGCTTAAGCAACTTTTCAGAGGGTTGCTTAAGAAAGGGCTTAAGCAACTCTTTCTATGGAACCAGAGTGATTCATTAGTAAGGATGTGATGTCTGAACTGTGATGGACTTGGAAACAGTTTCAAGCTGTTGAGAAGGGCAGAGAAATGCTGGTGGAAGAAACATTACACACGGACATAGGAGCACAGAGCAGAAACTAAAGGATGTGTTGAGAGAACTGTATGTGGTTCAGCAAGGCTGTAGAGGGATGCAGGGCTTGGATCACGAGGTTTCTTTTAGAATGTGCAAAGGAAGCTGGACTAGGCTGTGTGGGATGTTGATGGCTAAGTATAAAAGGTAGGCGTCCTTGCATTTGTGGTTATTTAAGGTAGCTTTGGAAGCAATGTGGTTGGCAGTGGCAGGAAAAGAAACTGGAAATCGCAAACCTCTGTGGAAGACCATATCAGCAGTAGGGTAGACAAGAGAGAATACGGCTGTTGGCCCCAACTGTGTAAAAAGCATGCGTGGACATATTAAAAGGTCCTCAAAACTTGGAGTGCACTATTAATACATACGGATAGGTTAGGATCGGAAGACTCCTGATTCTTAATTTAGCTGAATAGACAGTAAAGCCATTACTTAAGAAAGGAGGGGGGATGGCTTAAGTCCATCTTGACAGAGATCCAGGGATCGTGAGTCCTTTGAGGGCTTGTGCCTTATTCATTTTTGTATCTATCTCCAGCATCTAATAAATGGCCTGACAATGGCAGACTTCCAGGTACTCATTAAAAGGCACGAAAGGTAAATACTTTGTTTTGCTGGTTAATTGGTATTGCTGCATAGAAACTATGATATAATAAAAGATGAAGTGAAAGAAGTATTTAAAAGATCTCAAAGCATATATTTGAAAAGTTTATGATCAAAATAGGCAAAATGAATAGGCTGCCTGAAAAGCATATTTTGCTGTGTGTGTGTTAGATAGACAGGAAGGATGAGTGCAGAATATTTTGCAATATCCCCAGAGGTAAATAAATATGGTCTGAACTGAGTGGTAACTCTGCTCTTATAGAGAAAGATAAATTCAAAGAATAATATTGAAAAGGAAATGCTTAGCAGTTTGCATTTAATTGAAAAGGAGCTTTGATGCTGAAGGTGTTCCTCTAAGTTATTGGCATTGCTGATGGTAATGAAAAGCTTGAGGGTGCATGCCAGGGCTTTATTATGCATCCTTAGTTCCTTGATAGAACATAAGTAAGCCATTCTCCTGCTGATGAGATGATTCCTCCTTGCTGGACATATTTTACCCAGCTTTGAGGACAGGACTTATTGTACTGGTATCTTGGAAAAACAAGTTAGGGGGTTCCACATAGACATGAGTTAACTACTGAGTAAGGTCAATGCCACGACTGGAACATAGTGATTTGATAAGCCCTTAAATATCAGAAGGTAGAAATGGGCCCTTCCTTTTCTTCTCTTTTCTCTTTACTGCTCCTGTCTGTAGCAGGTACGAACTAGAACCGAGAAATACGTTAGAAAGTAGAAGGGCTAACTTTGGCTTTCTGCCACCTAGAAATAAAATCCATTTAATTTAACCTGACTATCCTTGTTATAGTGTTTAATATAGACTAACTAGTTCAATATGGATTTATGCAATGAGTTCACAAATTTATTTTGTAGAGTGTGCTAGCTTTAGGAAATAAACATCTACTACTATAGCTTACACGACAACTACGTGGACTAATTTTGATAGGATAGATGGATTTTCTTAAAAATGATAGAAAATCTTACCCATGATTGTTTTATCATTTTTATATTTTTAAGAGTTGAAAATGAAACAGTGATTTTGAAGCCGCAGCTTTCTCCTACAGAAAGCAGTCTCTATTGGATAGCGATATTAATGTCTTATCTCTGAGTGACAGGATTAAGAAAAAAATCCCTCCACTCTCTCTGTGAACCCTCCACTTCCCCTTTTCCTTTGTTTGAGAAAGTCATATGCACCTTATTTAAACATTAATTGTTTAGCCTGAGCTATGTGTGCAGATAATTTGCA
This sequence comes from Perodicticus potto, assembly GCA_963574655.1. Classification (NCBI taxonomy): domain Eukaryota; kingdom Metazoa; phylum Chordata; class Mammalia; order Primates; family Lorisidae; genus Perodicticus; species Perodicticus potto. The sequence goes on along the minus strand of CAUYRH010169567.1, from coordinate 7,366 downwards.
AAATAAAATTCCTTGCTAGTTTTCAAATGAATCCAAAGAGGAACCTCTCCTAACCGGGCCCCCCTCCTGCCCTATCACGGGTGGCCAAATTGGATGTAATTGTAGTTGGTGATGGATGACAACAGCCGTGTCAGCCAATCATGCTAGGAATGGCTACTAAGATTTGTAATTATAATGTCCTTTATTCCTATTTAAATTCCACAGTCTTCACATTACTATTCTTTCCCTTGAAACATGGAAATTTGGGTGTGAAGATTGGGGATGGTTTAAGACCTAGGGTTTTTACCTACTTGAAAGCTACACTTTTTTAGTCTGTCCCATTTCTCTAAGGCCCCATAGACAGGAGAGGCCAGCTATCAAGAATGGTAATTTACAATCTAAAAGTGCTTAATCTAAAATCTGTTCTTGTCACAGGAGAACACGTTGGTCCCCACGCTGCAGTAATGGGAGTTTTATTTCAGTTCCTTCTTTCAACTACCTCATCCTTATTAATTTATGCAACGCATAGGTCTTACGGGTCTTTTGCGTCTTTCTACTTTTAAAATAGAACTAAACATAAGAAATAGTCTAATCCACATCTGAAAATCTACAAACTCACCTTGGAAGCATAACAACAACAAAAATTGTTAGATGGTTATGGCTGAATTGAGCTTTATTATTAATTACTTCAGTGATTAAAATGCAAATATTAAAACAGATCCCTTTCTCTGACAGACTTGTGTCCTTTCTATGGTAACTATTTTACACTTTAAAATTATTTCCGTTAATTTCTACTTCATATCCAATGAGCTTTCCCTGTGGAAAAATTCACAGTAAAGGAATTTAATACTTTAGCGCAAAAATTGGTTCAGATAACCAAAACTTAAAATAAATATATAAAATCTGTATGAGTGTTTTTATGCAATAACAAGTTAGTTAATCAGGATGCTATATAATGGTATATCAATGGCGTTTTGTGTATTTTTAATTAGTAGCAACAAATCCTTTGCTTTACTTCCATTTATTAGCCCTTGTTTACTAGAAACCCTTCGGGATGCCTCTCTCTCATCATTTCCATGTGATATGTATACATTGTAATGTTTCGCTTCAGAAAACACATGCTAATTTTATTGTCTCTGGCTTTCTGTCCTGAAATTGGTCAACTTGAAATATCTGCCTGTCTTCTGCCTCCTAACTCAATGAGTCTTCACTCCCTCCTTCTTCATCTGTCCTGTTTGTGCTTCTGTTTTGTGGATCCTTAAAAAGCCCCATACCAATGGGGGCTTGGTCAGGGACAAGCAAAAACAAATGGTTTTCTTGACCCCCCTCCCTGTGGTTATGCTAGTGTTTTAAATTCTCAACCTCACTGGGTGTCTATCCCTGTAATATTGGTCCATTCTTTTCCTTCACACTAGATTATCTTAGAGAGTGATTCTCTTTTTGTTTGTTTGTTTTTTGCAGTTAATGGCCGGGACTGGGTTTGAACCCACCAGCTCTGGCATATGGGGCAGGAGCCCTACTCCTTCGAGGCACAGGCACCGCCCCTATTAGAGAGTATTTAAGGTCCTTTATCACCTTAAGTTTTTTTTCCACTAATCTTCCTAAGACACTATTGGCTGAAACATGTAAGTAAACAAAAAACATCATCATCACATCGCCATCATCATTTATTCTCTGCTGTTTTTAACACAATTTTATGTCCCCAAAGCTCAGTTTTTTTATGTCTTCCAATTGTCCCAAATGCCAGTGAACAATTGTGTGCTCAAGATGGCATACTAACGACCCTGGGTGAGACATACACAGAAAGTTCCATAAATCATTACTGCAAGAGATACCAGGTTTTCACATACCTTGAAAAAGGCTTGAGTTTTGATATGTGAAACCCTTGATGTCTAAAGCATGGCACCTGAATGGTTAGCAACATGGATGAATGCTGAGAATGTTAAAAGTATCCATTGTATGTTGTCAGTTTCTCCTCAATTTTATACACCTGTCAAGAATATGACAATCCAACCAATTTATAAGATCCCCTTTTGTTGACTATTGTTATATAGATCCAAGAATTGCTTAGCATTCCAAAAAATATTAATAACTCAAATGTCTTATCCATAAGTGACAAGGTTCTTTGCACATGACTTTAGAATGACTGTATTTTAATTCTTTGCTATTCAAAATAATTGTCAAGCCATAAAAATACAGAAAGTTTATGAGTATACACTGCTGTTTAGAGAGCATCCTGTGGAAAATCTAGCTCTTTCTTCACATCCACTTAGAGATCTGAAAAATTGGGGGACAGTCATGTCAAATTCCTACCATATTTCCAGATATTCAAAGCTTTGGGAGAAAGATGAATGACTGTGCGGATGGCAGCAGAAATCCTGTTTACAGCCTTGCTCTGTAGTGGAGGTATCTGAATATCAAAGAAAGAACATGGACACGATAGGTTTCCACTGTGGTTTAGTCAACCTGAAACATCATTCTTAAAATTTCCTTTTCTCTGGGATTCTGAGTCAGTGAGGGCTAACAGAGTAACTTAGTGTGAGATTTGGTGAGTAAATGTAAAGGAACAGGGTCTTATTTAGTTTGTTTTCTGTTCCTTATAACACAATACCTACAACCGGGTAATTTATTTTAAGTGGTAATTTGATTCTTATAGTTACGGAAAATTAAGAAATCCAAGGTTGAGGGGCCATATTTGGTAAGGGCCTTCTTGTTAGTAGGGACTTTGCAGAGGCTTAAGATGGCAGAGGGCATCTCCTGGTCAGGGGCTGAGCATGCTAGTTCAGTCTCTCTTCTCCTGCTTATAAGGGCACCAAGTCCTACACCCATGGTAACACATTAATCCATGAGTAGATTAAAACATTCATAGCAGCAGAGACCTTAGGATACAATCACCTCTCAAAGGCCCGCTTTCTCAACACTGCCACATTGGAGCTTAAACATCAATGAGAGTTTTGGAGGGAACAAACGTTGAAACCCCAGTGAGTAAGCACACTTCTTTGTGGTTTAGAGGTTGGTACAGAGCGTAGGTTGCCATTGCTGGGGGGCTCGCCTGTGGGTGGGGGCAGCACCCTGGACAACTGCTCCCCTAGGTCCTGCCAGGTCTTCTGTTTCAGCTACCCCAACTCCTGGGCCCAGTGTGTGACCATGTCTGTGATGAAGATGGTGAGTGATTAATATGGATTCCATTCTGTCCTCAGGGATTCTGTCTATGCTTTTCAGATTTCAGCTAATCCTGTGTTCTTCATTTTCACCTCTTTCTTCCCTTCCTGACTTCGTGCCCTGATTACCTCAGCCTTAGTTAAGTACCATACTCATAAATGACAGCTTTATGCACACAGTGTAACCAGCTCCTATAACTGTGTAACATCAAACCATATTATATATCTCCCCACCATGATTCTCATGCTCTGTTCCAACCCTGATTGGGTTTGAATACAATTGAAATATGGTATAGGCATTAAAAGGGGCTGAGAAACTCAGGAAATGAGAGAATTATATATTACTGAAGACAAAGGTGATATTGTCATTTCCAAGACACACTATTTTAATGATATTTACTTTTATTTTTTGAGTTAAAAATTTCTTAAATATTCCCTCTATCTACTAGAGATAGAAGCAATAAAATACAAGTCAAGGCCAGGCACTGAGGCTCACACCTGTAATCCCTTGGCACTCTGGAGGCCAAGGCAGGAGGTTCTCTTGAGCTCAGGAGTTCACAGACCAGCATGAGCAAGGAGGAGACCCCATCTGTACTAAAAATAGGAAAAACTATGCAGGTACTGGGGCAGGGGCCTGTCATCCCAGCTATGTGGGAGACGGAGGCAAGAGGATCACTTGAGCTCAGGAGTTTGAGGTTGCTATGAGCTGTGAGAGATGACGCCACGACACTCTACATAGGGTGACAGAGTAAGACCCTGTGTGAAAGAAAAAAAAAATGGAAGGAAACAAGTCAACACACATTTGAATCTATAAACGTCCTAAAAGGAAATGAACAGTAGACTTAATTCAAAAAAATCTTAATAAAGGAATTATTAACAAAGGCATGGGCAGAACATAGACACACATCCACACACAAAAAACAGTGCAGGGCTGAGGGGCTTTTAGTGGTGGGGTTATTATCCTGAGACTCCAAGTAGGTTCTTGGGAGGCAATTACCAGAATAGAAGGACAGAGAGCTTTTCAAAGAGGAAGACGTGGAGGAGAGTTGTGGCTCGCAGAAGAGGGAATCAGATGCCTCACAGGCCTGTGTGGAGACGTGTGGAAATAGACACTCAGATCCCATCCCTCACCCAGACTCGGGGCCGTGCTCAGCTCTGGGTACACTCAGAGAAAGCCAAAGCCCAAAGAAGCCTTTCAATATATACTGATAATCAGTCTTTGAAAGTCAGGTACTGGGTGGAAAATGGTAAGGAATGTATCTGCACATAAAAAACAAAACAAGCGCACACATCTAACACTAGATCTTAATCAATTTGCACAAGTTTGGTCTCTTTAGTGAAGGATATTTAAGAATTTACGAAGGAAATCACAGGTGAACAGAATAAATACTCAGTAGACAGGCAGAAATGTGCCTCATCTGAAAAAAAGCCCACATCTGAATTCTGGAAACCTTTGAATATATTATGTTGCTTTGAAAAGAGGAATTACCGTTGCAGGTGGAATTAAGGCTAGTATTCAGGTGATCTTAAAATGGGGAGATCATCATGGATTTATCTAAATAGGACCAATATAAACATAAGGGTCTTTAAAAGTGGAAAAAAGACGCAGAAATGATCAGAGTGATGCTCTATTGAGGAGGACTCGACATGCCACTCCTGGCTTTGCAAATGGTGCAACAGTCCACTAGCCAAGTAATGTGGGGACAACGTATACAAATTGGAACAGGCTCAGAGATGAACTCACTTTTAGAACCTGCAAAAAGAAACTCTGCCCTGCCATTGCCCTTATTTTAACACAATGACAGCCATTCCAGACCTCTTACCCAGAACTGTAAGATAATAAACAGGTGCACTTTCAAGACATTAAGTTTGTGGTAATTTGGTACAATAGCAACTGAAAACAAATACATAAGTTCAAGTTTCTTCAGATAATATTGCCTGTACTTTCAGATTGCCTTAGACAATGCTTATAGAAGTTGTATAACATTGAACAGATGGTGATGTTACATGATATTCAGGACTATCACTGCAAAGGGACTTTCTCCTGAGAAGATTTACGAAACTATGAACATCAGGGGTCCCATGTGGTTATCACTTCAAGCTGCAAGAGAATGCATGTGTACCAAGCAGCTTAAAACCTATTGCATTATCCAGGTACTCAGGGAATCCAGCTTCCAGAACAGAAGCACTATAACTACTGAAGAAAGACATCACAGCCAGGAAGCCACAGGGAATTATTACTTGCCTTAAGATTCAGAGGACCAAGAGCTCTTATGCTCAGTAGCATTTCTTAGAATGAATAAGTGAGGGCTTGTGGATTATAAAAAAGACATGATGTAAGGATTTAGCATTAAACAGACCACACTGAAGAACAAACTTTTGTGCAAGAGAACCAGTATGAACCATACCTAGGCAGAGATTTTTTTTTTTTACAGCCAAAAGAATTAAGGGTCTTTGCAGTATTTTTATTTGTTTGTTTTTTGTTTTTGGCCAGGGCTGGGTTTGAACCTGCCACCTCCACTATTGGAGCCAGCGCTCTACTCCTTTGAGCCATAGGTACCGACCCAAGAATTAAGGATCTTTACCGGTTCTTTAGTAAAGAATAATATCGGGACCCAGTGCATTTGTTCTTCTTCTGGGAAGGTAGAGGAATCACCACAGCCTCTACAACACTGCATTGTTCCCAAGCTGGCTCTTGACCTTGGACAGTACGAAGCTGTTTATTTTCAGATGTTTGTCCAAATAGTCCTTCAAAAAATAATCTCTCTTATGAATTATTATGAAAATAATTATGAAATGCAAATATTATCAATCATTCAAGGAAAATAACATTGAGCACTTTGTTGTTTTTTTAATATACAGAAGTCATACATACCTCTGCCACCTCAACTTCAGATGTATGTTTTCTTAAATCACTGCTACCTTGGGTTCCTCCACAGAGATGCCATTATCACTTGCAGCAATAATTTTCTATTATTTTGTGTAACATTTAATTTGGTTTTCATATGAATTAAGTTACTGATCATATAGTTATCACTGTGAATATTAAAAAATACTAGTCAACAATGAGCATTAACCTAAAACGCTTGATAAGTTTGTGATCCTTGATAATATGAACATGCTCTAGTAAGTGATTCTATCCAGTTGTGTATTACCTATGATGAACATGACCAAACATTCTGCATGGCGATCCAGCTAGCTTAGTTGTTAGTTTTATATTTTATAAAGTAGTGTGATACTTATATATTTTAAAATAATTTTTCCACTCTCAGGCCTCTGTTCTTCTACTATCTCATCTTCTCTAGAAAAAGAGACAGAGAGAAAGGCATAAGATGTGATAGGCTAAGAAATACCAAAAATGCTATTCTTGGTACCTTCTAATCTTTAATAAGGGAAGGCTTCTTTATTTTCAGTCGGGGTAGTATAAACTTTCATGAACCAGAGTACCTGTCCCTTTGTAGATCTCTTTATTCATAAAATAAATTATAAAATATATTTTATAACTGCTGTGGCATAAAGGCTAGTATAATTCATGCCTGTAGTCCTAGCTACTTGGGAGCTAAAGGCAAGAGGATCGCGTAAGCCCAAGAGTTTGAGGTTGCTGTGAGCTATGACGTCACAGCACTCTACCAAGATAGACCAAGTGAGACTCTTTCTCAAAAAAAAAAAAAGTCAGCCTCTGTCTCAAGACTAATATAATTCAGACTGGAGTGTATTCATTTTTTCCTGACAATTAGGAAAACAAATGCAAAACATTTTCACGGACCCTGGAAAGTAACATGGCCTTGGCACCTACTGCGCCCACTGGATAGGTGAGCCCTACTCTGTGGCTTCATCATGGTTATACTGATAGCAGATGTTGCCAGACTTTCTGAGTATTTTGAAGTTATTTGATATAAGACAGTCAATCATGTTTTTCATTTTTCTAATTTTCATTAGTATATAATAATGCATTTTTAGTTTAAAACCATTTTATTTCATGGCTGTATTCTATAAGTTTGTGTCAATGAAGTTTTTAATCAATGGAATCATTCTTTTTAATTAACCTGTATTATTGTCACAATGGAATTCAATATATCAATTTCTTTTTTTTTTTTTTTATCTTTTCTTTTTTATTAAATCATATCTGTGTACAATAATTCAGTCATGGGGTACAGTGTACGGGCTTCAGATACAATCAGAGATATTTTCATCAACCTGATTGTGATAACATTCAAGAGACTTTC
>CAUYRH010169560.1:0-20609 GCA_963574655.1 Perodicticus potto | reverse complement strand
AGAGGGGACTCCCGTCCACTTGGTGATGTGCTGTGTACTTTTTTGTTTGTGTCCTTGGGGTCTCAGGTTGCCCCAGCAGGGTTGATGTGCGTTCTTCGACCTTTTCTTTTGGCTCAGATCCAAACCATTGGCTTTCTTGCTGAGTTTCTGTCCTTTAACTCTTCTTCTGGATGGGAACCTCTGCGGAAAGCTGGCTACAGACCACCATCTTGGCTCCTCCCCCAACACATTTAATTCTTAAAGGGAAGACATGTTATCCACTCTCTTAGTGTTAGATAATTGCACAACTTTGTCTCCCTATCCTGATTATCCACTGAAAAGCTCAAACTTATGGTCCACCCCCTACAGCTCTTCGCACCAGACCAGTAACACCTTATTGGCTGTTCCACTATCCCGTCACCTCCCCTAACCGAACCTACATAAGGTGCCCTTGTCTTTTGTTCCCTCTCTTCTCCTCTTCTCTTCTTCTCCTCCTCTCTTCTCTTCCCCCATTTCTCTCTCTCTCTCCCCTCCTCCTTAATGCTGCTCTACAGCTTCCCCCACCAATAAAGACCTTTCATAGAAGCCTTGGTGGTCTGTGAGTTTTGTGCCAGTCGAGTGCCCCCCCTTTCACTTAGAGAGGAAAAACAGCCTCAGAGAGTTTAAATGAGCTGTGTTCAAGGTCACATATCTAGCAGGAGTCAAAGTGCATTCCTCAAATAGCCATTTGTTGGCTTCAAGATTTTTCCACTCTTTCCACATCATGACTGGGTAAGAGAGGGTGGGTGAGATGAGAGCTAACTCAGGACCCAGGAAACCCAGGGCATGATGCCTGTGTTAGGCATAGCAACAGAGCTGATCTAGGAAACAGAACACAAGCTTTCCTGAAAGCGTGGAGAACAGGAGGGAGTCAGAGAACAGGACATAGACCTTCTCAGAGCCTCACGTTGGAGCAAAGATGTCGTCTTGGGACCAATAACCAGAAAACGTATTGCTTCTAAGGCCTTGCGTCTGATAGTTGGCTAGAAGAGGCTCTGTCCCTGAGCTCGAGATCCAAGGAAATGTCCCAAAGCCCTCAGGAAAAGCATCAATGGAGAGGAGCTAGCTTGTTTTATTAGACTGGGGAGTAAAGAGATTTAAAAAGCAAAGAATCTACATCATAGTAGCAAACCAAACCATGTAAGGGTTATAAAGAGAACAAGAAACTTTCTTATTCTAACCGCCCCACCACTCAAATAAAATTTAACTCTAGCCCTTCAGCATTCACAGAACAGTGCCCAGAAGAAGAACCATGTTCTTTTGGGTGGCTGTCACTGTTGGTAACACATAAGGTGGCTGCTGAAACACAGAGTATTTGATCTGTACCATCTTACCTGCTACGAGAATCTATCCATGTGAACTGAGTAAATGAGTACACAGCAACTCTAAAACCTGCCCTCGCCTTGTCACTCAGTCCTTCCAAGTGTTGGGGTAGAAAAAGAAAATAAGTCTCTCTTTCTCTCTCTGATCCCCATCCCCCACTAGTACATGCCATGCTGACCTGACTTGGGGTCAAAAGTTAGAGTTCTTTATTTACATGGTTCTTTTAACACTCAGAGACACAAACACCCACTTTTCCTAAAACCTGCCTGCTTGCCCCACAGCCCTCATGTCCTCAGATTTTCAAGAGGTGAGATCCTTTCTCCTGATATCTAGTCCTAATCACTTCTTGCCTGAGGATAAATCACACTTCTGTAGGGAAACTCTGTAATGTGATAGGGTTCATCCTGCTTTAAAAGGCAGATAGACTCTTTCCAGAAGAGAGAATCACCAGGTGAACTGGAAGAGTAGAGTATGGCTTTGGTGATGGAGTATTAAGAACAAGTTGCCAGGATCAAAGAAAGAGGATGCCTTAGGAATAAAAATATCTGATTTCTTTCCTCTGAACAATTCAAGTAAGAACCATAACCATGCAATACATATGGTACATGACTATTGCCCGGAATGAGAAAATGAAAGGGTAAATAAATCCTGAGGTGTCCCCAAGTAAGCTGCATGTTGAGGGAGGAAAAAGCATCTAAAGGTTAGATTTACTTCTTTTTCTTTTTCCTGATTTCCAAAACTCAGACTTTCACAGTTTGAATGTATTAACCTCAACCTCTCTATCATGCTCCAAGAACATTCTGTTCCATAAAACCACAGGAAGTGGGAACATCTTAGCTTGGGCTCTCCCGGAGCAGATCCTGAGGTGAGGATTCTTATGCAAATGACTTTGTAGAATGAAGGAGCAGGAAATGGCAGGCAAGGAACAAATAAGAGGGGAGCAGGTTTGGGGAAGGCAAGAGGCCAAGCAAGAACAGAGGATTAGCAAAGTCTTGCAGAGAGCAGTTTACACTTGACCCTTCAGGGTCCTGGGTAAGTCCCACTCTGGCAAGGTAAGGGAGGGGAGCCTTTCTGGACTCCTATAGCCATCAGCCACTGGATAAGCCTGCCCCAAGGATATGCCTCCACCACTTCCAGGTCCCAGGTTGTGCGGGCCAGGAAGGCTCTATTACCTTGGGGTTATGGAAAAAGAAAGAACTTAAAAGTTAATAGGCACATTTAAAATGGCACAAAGCAAAGGAGAGGTGATCTAGGCAAAGCATACACATCATATGCTACAAAGAACAAAGACTGAAATTAGAAAGACTCAGTTCCTTCATACACAAAATAAGGTCAACTGTCCAGCACCCAAATCTCCTAATCTGTAAAATGAGAAATGTAATAATACCTCCTTCACTGAGGGGTTGGGAGGATTGCATTGGGCAATTCAGGAAGGACACATTATAAGCACTCAGAAATATCAGCTACTATAAACATTTACAAGTAAGTATAAGAGTAATTTCAACTGGGCCTTCAGCTCTGGTTCTTTTGCCAGAAGAAATGTGGTGACCACAAACATGTATCCAAAAATCTCAGAGGTTTTCACCATTTCTCAGCAATCTGGAGAATGTTTTCTGGGTTACCTGGAAATTAAAGGTTTCTATAAGGCAAAAAGTACTCGGACAACATCTATGAGGAATTTGAAAAACACTTTAAGAAGTATGAACCCTTCAGTTTGGACTGCACACAAAGCATTTCTTTGGATAAAATTCAGTCTAGGGTCTGTGTGGTGGTTTCTTCCGTTTCCTTCTCAGCACAATTATGAGGAGAGCTTTTAATACTGCCCACAATTGCTGATGAACATCAACCTGCTGTTAGGTTAGCCACACACTGAGCTAAGTTAGGAGCCAGGAGGCAGCTTTTTATATGGCACTCAAATAGCACAAAATGTGATTTTTCTCTGGAGACTTTTAAGAATTACAGAGAATTAGTCATATTTCCAATATAGGGATTTCAACAGTTGTGAAGTTATGAAAAAGACCTGACTCAACAATTTCAATATTGCAATATGTCACCTAGCTGTCTTTTTACTCAAAATTACATGATTTAGAAGACAGTGACTTTAAAAAGAACCCAACCAAGGTTGGAAAGAAAAGGGAGATATGCAGACAAAGTAAGGGAAAATATAAAATCACTAAACATTTATAGAACTGAGTTTAACAATTCTGGGCTCATTCAATACACTTTTTATCTTAAATAGCACATTGAAAAGGCATGTTTATCCTCTCAGTGAATTCTATGTTAGAAAAGCACCATTTAAACAGTGGGGTTTTTTTTAAACCTACAATATGGAATCTGAACTGGATTTAATATGTTGCTGAATAGTCAAATGGGTCACTCTTTCAAGCTCCCTTTTGGTAGGGTAAAAAAAGATGAGTGGACTTTCAGGACAAAGATGAGTGAGCCAATTCAAGCCCACCCTTATGCTGTATTATTCCAGCCTCTTCATTAAGGTTACTCCTCATTAATTACCCTAAATGAGGTACAAATAATGATTAGGTCCTATCCTTTATATGTGAAAATTAGTCCATTAGTAAGCACATGACTTGGTTATTTTCTAGGAGTAGCGAAGGGCTTGAACTATTTCAAACACACTCTCTAGGTTTTCCTTGTTCTCAAAAGCATATGTTTCCAAGATGGCTAGCCAGGTGAGAAGGAAGTTGGACGACTCCAAAAGAGATCGTTCTAACGAGCTTAACTCATTACCATGATGTGATAATTAGGTAACCTAGCTAGGACAAGTGCAAGATTGGGCAAATTTGAAGAGATATAAATAACTCGATAAAATGTTAAATGCAAAGTTAGAAGTGGTATTGCTCTTTGTAGAGCCAAGTGAATCACTGAAGAAGATAAGCACTCTGCTTATAACCATAGACTTTAAGGAAAAGAGGGTGGGTGTTATGGTGAAGCAATTATTGCCACCTACAACTTATTCAACACTTATTCTAGACAAGTAGAAAAGGGCATTTAATCTGTCCCCAAAGAAGTTGATTCCAATATATTCATTTCAAAAACTATTCATTCACTTTCAACAAAACAGTTCTTCCTAAATCAATCTATAAATTAAATGCTGTACAAATCAAAATTCTGGTATGATTTTGTATGAACTTGACAAATTCATCTGAAAATCTAACTAAACAAAACAAGGAAACTTGTCTATCCAATACTAAGACACTACAAAGACGAAGTAATTTTTTTAAAAAGTGGTCTTGGCATTAGACAAGACAAAGAAATCAATGAAATGGAATAAGATGCCCAGAAACAAATCCAAATAACATGAGAATTAGTTCTATGATAGACATAATATTTTAAAGGAGAGAATGAAGGATGACATTTTTTAGTAGTCGATGTTAAGAAAACGTCACAATATAAAGAAAAATGTCTACCTCATGGGATATAAAAACAAATTCAAACTTAAATGTTTTTAATATTGTGACATCAGAATGTACAAAAATCATTTTTAGATAAGCTTCCAAAAACATAAAGTGAACCAAATGTTAACTACAACAAAATTGAAGATTTCTATTTAGTGTAGAATACCACAAACAAGGTTAACACAATAGGCAACAGAAGACAAGAAGAGTTAGGGAACATATAAAATAATAATTAAGGAGTGGCACCCATAGCTCAGTGAGTAGGGTGCCGGCCACATACACAAAAGTTGGAGGGTTTGAACCTGGCCCAGGCAGCTAAAACAATGATGACAACTGTAAAAACAATAACAAAATAAAAAGTAGCTGAACATAGTGGTGGGCACCTGTAGTCCCAGCTACTTGGGAGGGTGACAAGAGAATCGCTTGAGCCCAAGAGTTTGAGGTTGCTGTGAGCTGTGACACCATGGCATTCTATCCAGGGTGACAGCTTAAGATTCTGTGTCAAAAAAAATAAAATAAAAAACAAATGTCTAATGGATGATAGATAATTGAGAAAAGGAAACTAAATCACTACTAAGAATATGAAGAAATACTCAGCTTCATCCAACAATCAGCAGAGATATGTTAATTAAGGTAACTTTATGCCTTTGGTTGGCAAAAATGTGAACACTGGTAAATATCAAGTGTTAGTGATGATATTGATATACAGAAACCACTGGCTCTGCTAGTGTGAGAGAGCAGTGGTTAGGATATATGAGATTATGTTCCAATACATTTACTACCTCGCTGCCACTTCCATTAGAGGAGACTTCCTCTCTCTATTGGGCTTGGCCATGTGACTCAATGTGGTTTCATGGTAGACCTCCCTGTGCATACTTCTGTCCCTTGGCTTTAAATCTAGCCATGTGACTTGTTTTAAACAATAGTCTCTTAACAGAAGTGACTTTAGCAGAGGCTTGAAATCTGGTTATTTGGTTGGGTTTAATCCTTTGTGCTTCTGCCATTGCCATGGGGAGACTGTGCCCTAGCAAAGTTCACCAGTCCAAGGAGGATGAGATGCAAGGGAGCAAACCTGAGCCAACCTCAGCCTGACCCAGCTGAACATTCAGATGACCCACAGATGGATCACTGATAATACACTATTGTGTTATAAATCATTTAGTGTCAGGGCAGTTTGTTCCACAGCATTATTTGGCAGTAACTGACTGATAGATACACTGATACAGCATTCAGTCAGTTCTCGGTGAATATAAATAGTAGACACATTATGTAACAGAAACTTACTTAGAAACACAGCCTCCTCTGATTTTCCCTGTTGGCAGAGGATGCCAAAAACTCCAGACACTTGCTTCATAGTCTCTGTTACAATATATATAAAATGCTAGTCAATAGGATCAAAGGGGACACCCACCAAAAGCCTTCTGATAAAAGTCTTCCTCTATAATAAAAAAAAGTTCCATGGGAAGCTATAACCTTCTTCTGCACCAGCTGAGATCATGGGATATCCAAAGCTGCTACAACCATCTTGTGATCAATTGGAAAAATAATACTGACTTACAGAGAATGGCAAAGCAGAAAGATGGAACATGCCTGGTCTTTTCTTATACCTCTGAGCTGGTTCTACCTCTAGAACTCTTGGTGTATAAGACAACTTAGGTTCTTACTATTTAAGCCAATTTAATATCCAATTATCCATGAATCTCAACTAATTATCCTACTAACCTCAACTCCTAGATACAAACAGGAATATCCCAAAGAGGAAAGAGGTGATGATGCCCATCACAATGTTGTTTTGTGGTAGCAAATATTTGGAGGCTACCTAAGTCTCCACCACTTGAAGAGATCTCAAAAACATAGAGTGAAATAATAAAAGGTATATAACACAATGCCATTTATATAAGTAAAGAATTCAAAGGCATAAAACAACATTTTTAATTTTCTAACAATTTACATATATTTAAGGAGAAATATTTAAGCATGAAACTGATGCTTAAGTGGGAGGAAAGAATCTGAGTGGGATTGGGGAATGAAAAAGAAAAATAATTAATTAAAACTCTAAGTGCTTATATTAGTTATTGATACAGAAAAAATTACCTACAAACATACTAGTTTTAAAACAGTAAGCATTTATTTTCTCAAAGTTGGTATGGGTTAGGAATCCAAACATGACCCTGCTTGCTGCTTCCTAGTCATGGTTTCTCACAGGACCCAAATCAAGGTTGGGGCTGTGGTCTTATCTGAAGGCTTAACCAATGAAGGATCCACTTTCAAGCTCACTCATGGGGTTATTAGCAGAATTTAGTTCCTTGAGGACCAGTGGACCAAGGGCCTCCATTCTTCACTGGCTGATGATTCTGTGCCATCTGGGTCTCTGAATAGGCCAGTCCACAGCACCACAGCTTGATTCCTTAGAGGAAGTGAATGAGTGACAGGATAGGAGAGAGAATGTGTCCAAGATGGAAGCCAGATTCCATTTAGAAGCAAGTTGCTAGGTCCAGTCCACATCCAAGCAGAGAGTATTACAGAGGGGCATGAGAACCAGAAAGTGGGGCCATCTTAGAATTTCCCCACCACAGCCCTTGGTGCCAGGACCAGTGATGATCACTCACCATGGACTGAAGAGCATGATCAATTCAACTTTGTGTACCTGCGGGCCAACCAAATTTCAGAAAGAACCAATGTGACTTTGACTTCCAGAGAGTTGCAAGCTGAGTATGAGCTAATTGACACTAAATACTCCTTGATGGACTGAGTGTTGTTTGGGCCAAAATGCTGACTTCAACAATTAAGAAACAGAGAAACAAATCACAGTTTTATTATTTAATATCAAAGGTAAAGAGACAGAAAGAAAAGCAATGAATAAAAGTATTGTTTCTATTGAAAACAGCAGCTCAAATCCAGATTTAATGTAAAAAAATCCCATGTGCTGTTAATAAATATTATTTTAAAATTTAAAAAAAGTTACTCTATGTTTTAATATAGATTCACATATTCTTATAATAGGAAAATTTTAAGGTTCTTTTGATTAATAGGTTGACAACCAAGGTGCAGATGGCCAATGACTTACATTGGGTCATGGCAGGCACCTCTTCGGCAGACTTGCCTGCCAGAGTGAAAGGTGATCTTGACCACCTCCAAATAGATACTAGTCTGATTCTAAATGAGCTGAAATTGGCACAATCTTCCTTCCTTTCCCAGGAAATTCACACCAGAGAGTTAATTGCATTAAATTGCTCCATATTTAACTTCTGTCTTTGTTAACAAGCAAAATTTCAGCAACAGTCACCATTTTCTGTCTAGGACGAGAGAAAGTTTTCTTTTATTTTATTTCAACACTATTTCCCTCATTCTTTTCATCACAGGGTAAGTCCATGAAATATTAATGCCCATTCAGTGGGTAAATTAGCTCCTTTTCAAAGAATGTTTGGTAAATCCAGTACTAGGACACGAATCTCCAGGCAGATCTGTCACAGAAAGGTACAGTACATTGCAGAAGCTTCCCCCTAGAGAGCGTGGGTCTCAAGGGCTGTGGCAATTAGGCATGCTTTATGTTTCCTCTACCATTCCTTATTTAGTTCTTTCATAGTATAGCACATTTTTGATCTACAAATTTGCAAAATCAAGGTAAGCCACTGCAAAGAGGTAGGAGCTGTTATAGTTTGTTGGACTCCATGACTCCATGGCCAAGAAGGGAAAGCTGCTATCTCAAAGTCCAAATTCTACCAACAAAAGGACTTTTATAGTTGCTAAATAAAACTATTGAGTTTTATAGGTAAGACATTTTGGGCATAACAAAGAGATTAAAATAGCAGTGTTGATTAGAAAATTGTGCAGTGAAGCAAAGGGAAAATCGTACTTGCAAGGTAAAAGTTCATTGGTGTCAGGAAAATTGTTGCCAAAGAACATGGGTTGGTGAAGAATTTAATGAAAAGTAAAATTTTGTCTTTCTAAAGCTAGAATTAAAATGTTTTTAGTTCATGTATCTGTTTATTTTTATCCACAGTTACAAATAACCTTTTGGGATAAGATTTTTCACAGAAAAAGCAGAGCTTTCAAATTGGGTCATATAGGAAAGAATGACTCTGGGATACAATGTGTAAGAGTAACCTAACCAGACTTCACTTAGTGAGGTCACTCCTATGGATGGATGAACAAGACCATACCTCTCTATTACTGTGTCCTTTCTCTTCCCTCCCCCATTCTAGAGATTTTTTTTTAGTTCACTCCACATTCATGCTTATTGGACATCATCTCATAAAATCACAAAACCACCAGGTAACTCATCAGCCTTTTTTTTTTTTTTAAATCGAAGTTCTCATTCTGTCACCCAGGCTGGAGTACAGGGGCAAGATCTGATCATAGCTAATTGTAGCCTTGAATTCCTAAGCTCAAGCAATGCCACCTCTTCAGCCTCTGCTGTAGATGAAAAAGACAGTCTTGCTATTTCGCCCAGGCTGGTCTAGAATTCATAGACAGAAGCAATCCTCCTACTTCCATCTCCCAAAGTATTGCGATCACAGGAGTGAGCCACCCAGACCCACCCTAGTACTTTCAGATGGAAGAGAAATGAACACTAGTTGACTGCTAGTGGGGAGCCCTGTCCAAGTAGATTTGTATTCCAATGCCTCCACATCATCTTGCCTCTCCATGCCAGACCCCACTGGACTCAGTGCATGATCTGTCTCTTCCATTCATGCTCCAGCTCTACTACAACAGGTGAGGCAGCTCTAAAAATCTTAGTCCTCAGAACCAAACTAGATGCTTAGCTTAATAAATAACTTTCACTCTGCTCATAATTCCCACCTTCCTACCAGCCCCCTCTAAGTCTGACAGTCTGTATGTCCCATTATCCACCTCCAACAGAGCAACACCCAAATTTAACAGTTCTTGGTTCTGACAGATTTGCTCACTCTCTAAAGCCTCTTCAAAGGTCACAATAACCTCATACCTTAGAATTAATGGAATAAAATATATGGAATGTGTGAGTCAGCCTCACACACAAACATGCAGTGTTTACCTTCTTTCAAAATCTTTCACGAGTCCACCACCATCTTCATTAAGTTTTGCAGCTAATAAAATGAATGAGCCAAGGACATTGATTTTCATATGGTATATGCATTTGGAAAGGCTTTCAAACAACATTGGTAACACTATCTCTTTGATAAACCAGAAGGCAATCAGAGAAATACTGAAAGGTTCTCTCTTTTCCAGTCCATTGTTATTCAACAGCTGAGCTAAATCTTTCAGAATCAGGTCCAACCACCTCCATCCCTCTTATTACACACCTTAGTTATTCTACATAGAAAGAATCCATTAACCATCAGCTCTACAGGATGCACAATATAAGATGACTGCTAAAATGACTAGTACATCCCAGTGCTACACTAGTGGGGGCACAGAATCCAGAAGAACCCAAACAGTAATAGTTCCACCAAGTATATCAGGAAAACATGAAACAGGTATTGGAGAAAAAAACACAATTTAAAAACATAGTCCTTTGGTCAAAACAACTCCAGTCTAAATCCACTCTATATCACTGCAAAATTCAATAGAAGCTCAAAGGGAACTGCACACTAATGGATTTTCAAAACAAAAAAAAAGTATTATAATTGAACCACCTTATTCCTTGGCACACATAATAGCTGGCCTGACCACACATGGATTATTATGTTTGATTTTGGTGCCATATTTTAAGAGGGACAATGACAAAGTGGAACACATTCAGAATAGGGCAACCTATTCTGGAAACTATTTCCTGTGATAAATGGTTGAAAGAAATGGTGATCTGTATTCCCCAAAGGGAAATGAGAGAGCTGCCTGCAATAATGGGAGTGGCTAGCAAGCTGGACTAGAATTGCAGAAGAGGGGCTTGGAACATTAATCAAATTAAGAGCCCTAATCAAATAAATGCAAATTAAAACAACAGTGAAATACTATTTCCACATTTCTGCATCTCAGCAAATTAGGACATAGACACACATATATATTAATAGTTTGTCAATGGAAATGCCTGCTGCTTCACTGGTAGGAGGGGTGAGAAAGGATTTTCTGGTTGTCAACTGGGAAATTATACTCAATGCTTAAAATTGCACATCCTTTTCACTAAACATTTTCATAGCTAAGAATTTATCTTAAGAAAATAATCAGAAATGTTTTTGAATACTTTTGTTAATCAGAACATTGTGCTTACAAAAACATGGGGAAAATACCTAAATAGTTGATAAAAAATATCTAGATTTTTCTTGCTTAATGCTTATTGTACAAGGTACAGTCACTGCTTAAATATTTTCCTCATACTTCCTCCTGTAATCCCCTCAATAATCCTATGTGGGGGACATAATTATCCCCATTTTACTTTCTTTTTTTTTTTTTTTTGCGGTTTTTGGCCGGGGCTGGGCTTGAACTCGCCACCTCTGGCATATGGGGCTGACGCCTTACTCCTTTGAGCCACAGGGCTGCCCCCTATCCCCATTTTACAAGTAAGAAAATTGAAATGCAAAGGTGCGCAATCACTCACAGCCTCACAGACAGTAATATCTGGTGGAGCTGAAAGTCCAACACGGACATTATGACCCCAACCCTGCGCTGAAGACCAAATTATTTTGACTAAGAAGTTACAGCATTTCTAAATATGGAATACCATTTTAAAAAATTAAATGAAAGAGGAGTATGATGAACTCACTTGTATCAGTTAGCAAAATCTACTTCAACCCCCTTTTCAAGAAAGCTAAGACCACATTACCCCTTTTCACTCTTTTGTTACTACTCTTTTTCTCCAGCTTTCCAAAGACTTCCCCCAATTCCTTTCAGCAACTTGGAATAAAATTCTTCCAGGCCATAGAGTCACCCAGCTAAGAACTGCTTTATAGTCTGTGAACAATTTTTACTCTTACTTTCAGCTGATATTGTTGTTCCACAGATCAATGATCGAAGTTAGTAGGAAGCATATATTTATTTTTACATTCTTCAGAAAAAAATTATCTTTAGGCAAATTAAAAAATAAAAAATTAATCATGAGGTTTTTTCTTTTTATTTTACAGTAATTAGGGAAAAATGGATGTTAGATGTGATTATTAAGAGAAACTTTCAAAAGTTAGGTTAATTATAAGCACCTTTTCAAATGAAGTCAAGTTTCTTTCTCTTTCCCTCTTCATGTTGGATAATTCCTTGTCATCCTTGGATAACAAAAAACACAAATACGATTGTTCTTCTGCACTGGAAATATCTTTTTTTTTTTTTTGAGACAGAGTCTCGCTATGACACTCTCAGTAGAGAACAGTGGCATCACAGCTCACAGCAACCTCAAATCTTGGGCTTAAGAAATTCTTTTGCTTCAGCCTCTCAAATAGCTGGGACTACAGGCACCTGCCACAACACCTGGCTGTTTTGTTGTTGTTGTTGTTGTCATTGTTGTTTGGCAGGCCCAGGACGCGTTTGAACCTGCCTGCCCTGGTGTATGTGGCTGGCAACCTAGCCACTAAGCTACAAGCGCTGAGCCTGCACTGGATATATCTTGTTTTATTTAACTTTTGACGCACTTGTGAATACAAGCACATGTTTTAAACTCATGTTCTATTTTTCTGCAAATTCCTCTTAAAAGCTAGATAAAAATATAAATGACCAGATGAAGAAGGTTTTCTATAACTAAATGCAAATACTAAAAACGGTTGATATCCATTAATATAACCACTGGATAAAGTGCTATTTTTTCTTATTTGTGTGTTACATTGTATGGGAGTAAGAAATCTATTTGATAAGCAACTAGTCCCAGGAACTTTTAATCATCAAATATTTTTGAGCACATAATTATTCTAGGTAGATAAAATGCCTTTGTCTGACACATAGATGCTTTATATCATGACCCAAAAATATCTTCATTAACTTATGGCCCTTATTAACATCTACATAGTGACAACTCTCCAAATTTATGTTATCTCCACTCCAAACCTCAGCTCCATACTTATGCATCTAAATGTCTTCCTTTCCGAACCAACTGGTTGACTAATAGGCAAGGCAGAATTCTTGAATCCCTCTTCAGCTGCTCCTTAAATAGTTTTCTTCCTCAGATTCTCTATTTCAGTAAATAGTATCACAGCTGCCCAGTTGCTTGGGCCAAAAATTCTCAGAATTATCTTTGATTTAGCTCATTCAAATATAATTTATGCCTACTCTATCAGCTCCTTTTCCAAAATATATTTTGAATTCATCCCTTTCCGTCTCCACCCTAACCACCAAACTTGTCCAAGCTCCATGAGCGCGTGACTAGACTGCTATAATAGTCTCCTTACTAAGCTGATTTCCCTCCTCCATTTCTGCCTCCTACAGTCTATTATCCTCAAAGCAGCTAAAGTGATTTTTGAACATGTAAAAATACATAATATTCTCTTACTCAAAACCCTCTAAAGTCTTACCAAGACACATAAGCATGACCAAGTTGCTTTCTTGAGCCTCTGTATGATCTTCCTCTATTTCTCTGTAATTAAATATATTATCTTCTTCCTTTACTTTATTTCTTATTAAAGAAATCTTTTCTGTCTTCATGTTGGTACCATTTTATTATTGATAAAATATATAATGTTTGGTAAAATGAGGGAAAAGAGAAATCTTTTCTATTGCAAGAACATAAGGACATTCTCCTAATTATTTTTTCTAAAGGGCTGTAATCCATCTGGAATTGATTGTGGTGTATAATGCTATGAAGGAATCCAATTTCATTTTTCCTTCATAAATAATCAATTACTCCACATCACTTAATGGATAGTCTATTCTTTCTTCACTGAGAAAATCACATTTCTATGAATGGGGTCTGTTTCTGGCTCTCAATTCCATTCCATGGGTCTCTCTTTCTGTAGATCTCAGACAATACCATATTATAATAATTATTAGAGAGTTAATACTAAACCTTAAAGTCTGATATGGCAAACTTCCCATTACTCTTTTTACTGCAGAAATGTCTCAATTACTATTGAATTTTTTCTCTTTCATACATTTTAGAATTAGCATTGATTATAAATTAACATTTACTCAAATTACAGTACTGCAATGAATTTATGAATTATATTGGTAGTAATGTTAACTATTAATAGATATTCACCTTATCAAATGCTTTGTCTGAATCTGTTGAGATAATGTTTGTTTTTCTCCACTAATCTGGCAACATTACAATAAAATAATTTTCTATGATTAAACTTACTTTATATCCCAGTATACAAAGTGATCCTGTTTTTTTAATAGTAATCTATGAATTACTGGACTTCATTTGCCAATATATGCGTTAGGATATTGCACCAATGTTCGTGAATGAGCTCATACTATCTTTGTCTGATTTTGACAGTAGCCTCATAAAACAAACTCTTTCTTTTTCTACTTTCAGGAAGAATTTCTCTAATATTATAATTATCTCCTTCTTGAAAGATTAGTAAAACTCACCTATATGTCATCTGGACCTGGTTTTCTTTGTAGGAAGATTTTGAATTACTAATTTTTATTAATCACTATTGTATCATTTATGCTATTTTTCCCTGATCTAGGTTTAGTTAGGTATTTCTAAAAATTTGTTCTTTACCAAAATATAATACCGGCACATAATTTTACATAGAATTTTCTTTCAGTATCTTCTGTACCAAAGATCGTGTCCCTTTTCTGTTCCTGTTTACTTGCGCTCTCATTTTTTATAGAATAAGGTCACTGAAGTTTTGTCTATATTATTAGTGCTTTTTGAAGAAGAAATTTTGACATTTTTGGATCTTTCTGTTGTATTTTGTTTGCTAATTTATCCATAGCTCATCTTTCTTTTGTTTTGATTTTTTTTCATTCCTGCTACTTTCTTAGGCATATTCTGTCTTCCTTTGTTCCTTAATTTAAATTGGTTCTATAATTCATTAATTCTTAACCTTTCTTCTTTTCTCATATAATCACTTTGATTTTCCTCAAATTACTTCTTCAGCTTCCCCCTCAAGTTTTGGTAATTAGGATTTCTATCATAATTTTATGTTATGTCTCTCTGATAGTAATTCTTTGAAATTTTTCTAGACTAGCTTTAAGGACTACTGCATGTCAGTTTTGCAAATACTACATGTGCTCTTCAGAAAAAGATGTGTTCTGCATTTTTAGAGTTATTAGGTACAGAGCTCAATATTTACTCTTTAAGCCAAATTGTTAAACTACATATTCAATCTTCTTTACTCCTGTTTATGTCTCTTTAACCCATCAAATACTTAGAGGTAGTTTAATAGAGTGTGACCTTTTGTGAAATCTTGCTTTCTATATTGTGTATCCATTTTATTAGGTGCATATGAATTTAGACTTGCTATGTACTGTTGGTGAATTCAGTCTTTTACATTTCATAGTTACCCTCTATATCTATAATAATTTCTTTTATCTTTTGTTTGACATTGATACAACTACATTGAGTTTGTTTGAGGCTTTGTTTTGTTGTGTTTGCCTGGTTTATCCCTTTACTTTGAACCTTCTTTGTATTTAATTTGTAGGTTTGCTGTTTGTAAAGAGAAAATGGCTAGATTTTGTTCTTTTATTTAATCTGATTAAGCTCTGCCTTTGATTACTAAAATATTTAGATTTATTCAAACCAACTGTCTTCCAAAGTGGATGATGGCCTTTTTTCTCAACTGAACTGGCTGCTTTGCTCAAGCTCTATTCCACTGGCAGTTGCCCTTACAGACTCTTAAAGTGGGAGTACATTACCTCTTCCATCCAGGCCTCCTGGCTTCCTTCTACACAGACCACATCTAGCCCACTGAGGAGCACCCTAGTACCACCCCTCTCCAGGCAGCAGCAGTCACCCTCCTTTGCTGCACCAAACAGCCAATGTCTCCTATCCTCCCTCCAGATTTCTTCCCTGGTAACTCCATATGGATTGGATACAAATTGACTAGGTATCAGAGGAATATGGTACCCTATTCCAGAAAGGCTTAGAAGGCTGTGGCAGAGGGTGGAGTACATGCACGTGGTGCAGCCAGCAGGAATTGAGTGCCTTTGAGCCTGCTTCCTGTGTGAGGCACTCTCCTGTTTGCCTTTACTCCTACGGCTTGGTCTTCTGAGTCTCAGCTGACAATAGGAGGTGCTTACAGGACTCCTCCTCAGTGTCCTGAACTGCATGTTGTGCCTATCCAGCATCATAAGCGTGCCAACATCTTGGCTTAGCTTCTCTTAGCAGCCGCTTTTGTTTGGTTTCTTGGCATCTCATTGTTCACATGCACAGCCTAGAAATCAGGAAGTGGTTCAAAGAGAAATTGCACGAGGCACAATTCTATGTGGCTCCCTTTTCTCCTCGTGGTCCATCAAGTCCTGGCAACTTTGTATTCTAAACTCCGATTCTTTTGACTGTGGCAAGTGACAGAGCTGCCACTTTCTGTTTGGATTTCACACCCTGGGATGAGGACCTGATTCAGCAGATACTCCCAGGAGATAGAACAGCTGCAAACAAAGGACTCACTTCAATGCATTTCTCTCCTTTGTAGCATCTTGGCCCTTCAATCCCAGCAACCTGGATCACTCTTTCATGTGCTCAGACTACTATTTTACATTTTACTGTAGTCTGCCTTCACAGTTCCTCAGCACCAAAGTTATTCTGATATAGAATACTCCTTCACAGCCTGAAATGGAAATCCCCTTTAAATTGCCTTTTTTTTTTTTCCTTCCCAAAAAATGTACCAAGGGGGCATGGTTTCTGATTTAATAAAAATGTCTTCTGTTGGCTTTAAAAGTGAAAGATAATGCGATGTAAAAAATAGATTGTGGTTTACAAATGTCTTTTTCCTCAAAATTCTGTACATATGCTCCCTAGTCTTTTTGCCCCTAATGGTAAGAGGAAACTCTCTTTTCCTTTGCCTTCCCTCCATTCTCTCACTCGCAGCGTCCCTCCTCCCAGCCCCCACGATTCCTGCAGTCGGCCCCACTCGATTGGCCCTTAGTACACATCTTGACACGTCTCAGTCAGCTGTTTCACCTTCGCTTTGTCAGTCCTACCGCCTCCAGGACAAGGATGTGACTACCCTGGAGCTCCTTCTCTAAGCTAAGCTCAGGCAGGCTTTCCACAAATGCCATTCCTGGCCTTATTGCTTAGAATTTCCAGCCCCGCTTTGCTTGGGGAATCAAACTAGGCAAAAACTGGACAAAGAAGTGCCCCGGGGAGAGAAACCCCAGTCCCCCTCCCAACTCAGTAATTAGCTCAGCCCAGAAGGGGCTGCCCAAGCACAGACAGGTCCTTAATGGCTCCTGCCCCAAAAGCTGCCTTCAGAGGCACAGCCGAGCTACTGACAATGAAAAATTCATCAGCCTCTACGTGGCAGCGCAGATGCGCGCAGAGCAGATGACCTCGGCAGGAGCTAGCCTGCCTTAAAGCAGCAGCAGCCGCCGCCAAAGGGGGGCCTAGCACTGTGCCGCGGGGAGAGAGCGGTGCAGCCTAAGCCGGGCGCACCAGGGAGGGGGCCACCTCAGCTGGGATCAAGGCCACAGAAGCCTGGAGGGCACTAGCAGTCAGCCTCAGCCTCTCAGCACGCGCTCTTGGGAGTCAGCAGGGTCAGTGCTGGCTGGCTGCGCCTCCAATCCTGCGGCGTCCACCTGCCAAGGAGCGCACACACCGCCCTAGGGCGAGGGGCCTTGGCCCTGTTGAAAGCCCGGTTGTTCTCGAAAATACCTATTGGATCCACACAGTGGGTTCCAAGGAGTATGTAAATAGGCCTGCCCTGGGACACAAGGACTCTCCACTAAGATCTGTTCCACCAGTTCCCGCAGCCACTGCGCAGTCACAGCGCACCGCCTCTGGGGACTCGTGGGTGGCCAGAGCCAGCAAGTGCTGAAGCCCAGAGCTGGGGTGGTGAGGGAGGGTGGCGGGCCAGAGCTGGAGAAATGCAACTGAGCTGCAGTTTTCTGGAGGCCTCTGCAGCCCCTGCCATCTGGGCACTGCGCAGACAGACGCTGCGTGGGCCCCCGGAGCTCGCCACCTCCGCGCTGCTGGGGCTGCAGGAAAGCTCTATGTCGGAAACTGCGGGGAGGTGCGCCTTCCCTTTGGGCCTGCTCCCCATTTCTCTGCATTTTGAAATCATTTTCTTGAAATAGAGCTTTAATCGACCACCGATGACTTGTTTACGAGCCACACAAATGCTCTGCCTCTGACCTTGTTGGGATGCGCAGCATTTTTCTACTGCTTTGCTTTTGAATCAAATTAGAGAGTTTGAGGAAGTTTTAGATTCAGGTCAGGCTTTCCCAGGACCTCCAGGTTGGGGATTGTGCTAGATCTTAGGCCAACAGTGCCATCTGCTGATTATGCTCAACATGTGTATGCAGTGCGGGCAGACTGGACAGAGTGATGTAATGGTCTTCACGTGTTCCTGTGGTGGGGGAGGCGGGACTCTGCAGCAGGCTGGGTGTTACCAGGTGTTTTGTACTCCAGCTTATCATGCGAGTCATCGGGCAAGGGGGTTCTTCGTAGTACCGATGCTATGTGTTATAACAGATACTACCCGCTTTGCAGTCTACTCTAGAGCTACTGCTTTTGAAGCTAATGGGGCTTAGAAGATCAAAATCCAACCTCTGATTCACAGCCATGAAGCAGGCTGGTTACTTGACCTTCCCCATCCCAGCCAGGACTAACTAGCCAGAAAGGGTCACCTGCTGCAAATTTAGGCTGTTGGACTTCAGGTGAGCCCTCACTGCAACTCAGTGTTTTCAGCCTGTTAATTCCTGCATTGCAGATATTCCATATATTTCCTTCTGATTTTTAGCTTTTACCCTTAACAATAGCTCACAGTTTGAGAAAGAACTCCCACTTTCCAGAGATGAAGTTTGCCTCCTGTGAGCTTCCTTGATTTTACCTCTTTTCCCTTAAAAAGTTTGTGTTGTCTCCTGTCCTTTCCTTCTTGCTTCAAGAGGGAAATACTCCTTTGTTTTTTACAAACCAAAGGCTTCTACTTTTACCTCTAACTTAAATACTGAGCCCAAACAAAGCAGAAAACCCCTCAAAAGAGAAAATATAAGAAGCAAAGGAAACTTCAAGAAACCATCATTAATATTCTTAGACAAATGAATGAAAATACTGCATACATGAATTAAAAAGATGCCACGAGAAAAGTAATATAGGATGAAAAAGGCCTCTTGGGAATTGAAAAATATGATGAAAATTTAGGAAAACCTTTAAGAAAGTAAGACAAAAAGGCAAAAGACAATTTTGAAAGAAAGGAAGAGCTATAAGACCAGTCCAAGAGGCAAAATCAGCTATGTAATTTTAGGAGCTCAGTGCAAAATGATAATGTGGGATTTTCTGTTTAGAAACTTGAAGATCTAGGTGCAGCAGCTCCGGCCTGTAATCCCACCAGTTTGGGAAGCTGAGGCAGGAGGATAGCTTGTGACCAGAAATTCAAGAGCAGCCTGGAAAACACAATGGGAACTCACTTCCACAAAAAATTTTAAAAATTAGTTTGGTGTGGTGATGCCCCTGTAGTTTCAGTTACTTGAGAAGCTGAGGCAGAAGGATGGCTTGAGCCCAGGAGTTTGAGGTTGCAGTGAGCTACTGGGATCATGCCACTTCACTCCAGCCTGGGCTACAGAGCAAGACCATGTTTCAAAAAAAAATACAAAACAAAAACAACCTTGAGGAATTCTAAGGTAGTAAGAGTAGATCATTAAACTAAGCATGAGGCTAGAGCAGTGGACACAACCCTTTGGTTCCTCCCTTATTCCTCATGATTCAGGGATCTTGGCAACACATGCCATGAGGAATCTTTCTCACCAGAGTTTAGAACCACAGATTGTAGATTGTTTAAAGTATTTGGAAGGCAGGGGTGCACTGTCAGCCTTAAGAATTTAAGGCTGTGCTATCTACATGTGGCTCCTGAGACGGCTAACTTGATGCAGATGTGATGTGATATAAAATACACATCAGATTTTCTAAGAAAGAATGTCAAATGAGTCATTAATTATTGTGTTATACTGATTATGTGTTGAAGTGATGATGTTTTGGATTTATGGGGTTAAATAATTATGTTAGTAAAATTAACTTCATCAGTTTCTTTTTACTTTTTAAAGATAGAGGACAATATGACAGGGGCCACATTTTTTTTTAATGTGGCCCCTGTCACATTCCTATTGGACAGTGTTCATATGCAGAGATTTACTGCTGAGCCTGTCACTAGCTAGCTATTTCCATACTTTATTTCTTGTCTTTTTATTACAAAGTTTCAGGGCAGCAGGCCTGGCCATGGCTCTATCCTCTTGTTTCCAAAGAAGAAAATAGACATCACTCTAGGTTTTCAAAGTAAAAAGAGATTTAATACAGAAAGTTGGGTTACCAAATTGTTATAAAGACTGGAAAAGCAAAGAAGAGAAGGTGGTGATTCCAGAAGTGCTGAGCTGAAAAAGGTGCTACCATGCCTGAAGAAGCTGGTGCTCATGTGAGCCCACACCACCCCCACTCTGCACTGCTGTCCAGCAATTCCAAGGGTTCACAGTCGTGTGCCCCTTGTCCCTGGACAGGACCCTGTAACTGCTTTTCTTAGTATGTGGTCAGTACTATTGCAAGAGCCAGCAGTCATCTTCATCTGTCACTGTGCTGGAGTCACTGACGCTTGCTAAGAGAAGCCCTACTGGAAACATAATGGCTTCTGTCTTTTCAAACTTTCTAATTGTCAAACTTAAGCAGAACTCAGCTAGAAAAGGAGTCCACAAAATGTAGTTCGCAATCTTCCAGCCTTGGTGGTGAAAGGGGAGTAGTATAATAGAGGGAGGCACAAAAATGTTCCATAGAATCTCTCCTAGAAGATAAAATGGATAGGGCAGTGCCTGTGGCTCATTGAGTAGGGCACTGGCCCCATATACCAAAGGTGGCAGGTTCAAACC